>JAHZNE010004276.1:0-34278 GCA_027744055.1 Callyntrura sp. NNG-2020
AAAGATCTGTCATACAAGATTTTTCGTATGCATTTTTGCAATATTTAGTAAAAAGAGATGAACTGTATTTTAATTATGATAAAATTACAACAAACAAAATTAGATTGCTAAACAATGTCCATGGAAATCTGTATTCATAAGCTAAGGATCCGTGGAAATTTGTACCGTTTGGAAGATTCTGCATCCCTGGGACGTACCAAGGTGAAGCTGAACAGGTGAATTAGTAAGGGAATGAAAAAGGTCTTTTATTGATCGTCCAATGACAAGTATGTTTACAGAAGTCTGAACTAGACGTCATTATCGTGTATCTAGGAGCAATATGGAGAAAGGGAAACCTGTGAGAGCGAAGCAGTGAGCACCATCAACATTCTAGTCCAACTCTACCAGACTTTCACGTTTTGATTTAATTAAAAATGTTTTCCTTGTTTGATTTATTCTCCGTGATGATGTTGGTCATCATGTGAGTGCTAATTTTAGGCAGCTCATGTCAGTACACGTTTCTTTGTGATGTCAGGTACTGGCGGTAGGCTGAGAGATGTGTGTAGGTTCTCTAAATGATAATCCTGTACGGTCTTACATTTTTGTGTAAATTTCCTCTGCACGTTTTCTTTTTCACTTTCTCATTCTTTAGTCACTAAAAGTGTAGTTATACCTGGAAATTTCATTAGCGAAACGCTTTATAACGGTTTCAGTATGTACAAAAGACATCCGAAGTATGTTGGCATGATGACGGTCCATGGTCTGTGTAAAGAGTAATCAGAATTTAAATTTTCTTTGGGTTATTATTATTTCATCCTTTTCTTTTGAAGTGTTTTACCGTTTCTTTTTCTTTCACATATGGTGTCATCGCGGAGATAAGAGATGATAAAGCTGCAGCTGGTGTATTTTAGATTGCGTTTCTCTAATACTAAAAGTTACAGCAGCTTAACGCTGTTTTCGTTCCTTTTTCGTGTTAATTATAACTTACTTCTTTCACTTTACCCCAAACTAAACTTTTATAAAAGTAACCAAGTATTCTGATATTTTCCTTGTGCCACTATTTTACTTTTTATAGTTAATAAATTCTTAATTGCCTGCACTACTTAAATATCCCTTCGGGACGGTCACGTAAAATATACGGAGAAGTCAAAAGGGGGGAATGCATTTACCATGGAACGGTGTCATATTTACACATGTAAAAATAACATCTCACGAGAGATTTTTTCAAAAGAAAACCATACAAACGCTTTTTTCGACTTTAATGTTTAATGACTTGCCGGAACAGAGAAACCGTAAAATGAGTAATAGAAATATAGAAAAAGCAACAGCAAAAAAGTAAAAAAAAATCCATGAAAACGTGCACCCTTGTTCCACTTTTTTTTATCTTCTGTGAAGTTTTCCGTTGTAGTCGACTCCTCACAGAAAACGAAATCCCCGACAGAAAGGAAACTAGTGTGTGCTAATTTACTCTTATTACAGAGATGCTTTAGTTTACAAGCCTATTAGTAGTGCAGAGTAATTTACGGCGAAATGGGTGGAAAACAGGGAAAGGCGTACTTGCTCGAGCGTGTGCTTACACTTTTGCTAACAACGATGATGAAACGGACACGAGAAAGAATTACCAGGAGACTCAGGAAATTGAAAGTATGACTGGAGTGCGTCATCACAATTTTCCAGGGATGCATTCATAAACCTTATATGCCTGCATATGTGTAATGTATACATTCTCCAGAGTAAATTTAAATTTTACAGTTGATGATTAGGCTACTTTATTTATTCGTACTAATTACCCCTCGTCGTTGCGGAAATACTGAATGAATGACTACACAATAGCAAATAAGGCAGCGTTCTTAGGGCTGTGCTTACATTAGTAGGAGGGTTAAATATAATTTTGGGAACATACGAGTTTCCGCCCTAGGTTTTATCCAAGTTTTTCTTATAATTTAAAGCTATTTCTGGTATTTATCTATGTGTCCATGAGCTCGTGATGTAGATATGCATCCAGTATGTATGAAAACCGACGACTATGTAAGTAATAGACACTATATCTCATGCAGGGTTTTCACGATGAAAATGTGATTCGATTTTCTTAACATTTTAACGGATACAGTGTTCCGCTGTTCATAAGTTTATTCAACGTTGTTGGTAGTTCGGAGCAATCTCCTTGTTTCCCAATCGGTCAATGTACAGAGATTTAAAGAGTGGCACGGCCGGCTGACCTTTTTTACCCTTGAATGCTTTACCCTTTTCGTTTTCTCTTCACGCGGGATTAAAAGGGCAGACCTTATTTTTATTTACAGATCTTTCACAGCAAAACAAATATGTACTCATCCATGTCACTCCTCCCGCCACCCCCATTAATGTGATCGCTTCTCTCTGGAGAAATAATGGATTTTTCTAATGCACCGTACCGTACCTCCTTAAATTTTTTCCCTGTTCGTTCATAAAAGTCGCGTTCTTTTGCTCTATCGGGTCGTCAGTCAAGGATCTGTCGTTCGTACGTAACGTTTTTTGCTCTCGTCTCTCCAGCTGTGTCAACTTTGTAGGAGAGAAAGCATGAAAAAAGCTTTCTTTTGAGTGTCTTGTCTTTTTGCCCAAAATGTTGATTTTTTCTTCGGCACATGAAACGCTTTTTTACTTTGTGGTATAAACATTGGAGCAATTGTGGTTCGCTCTAAAAAAAAATTGGTAGTTGCTTTTCTTCTTTTTGTTTGTACAGAACACACATAACCATGTATCATCAATACCATTGAGTAGATAACGTTTAAAGTTTTATTATTATTGTTATTACTACTAGAGTTGGGTTTTCATTACTTTTTTAGTCTTTGCTCGTTTTACTTTTTCTTCGGAAGCGCCATACCTCCAGGGAAAACGCAAGAGTAGAAGGACCGCGCACACATGCAAGTGTATGGGCGACTTCTCTTTTCGTTCCCTTTTTGTATAAAGAAATCCTCAGAAAAAGAAAGCTTGTGAAACCGGATAAAGAAAAAGGAGACAAAAAATAAGTTGGATGAACAAAGCGCTCGCATATATGAATGTGTGATGACGTCTATTGAGTAATGCGCTCAAAATATTTACACACACTTGCTTGGCTTGATTGGGCCATGTAATATTTCTTCCCTCTTTCTCTTGCTTTTTTTCTCTCCCCCCACCCTCTCTCTCTCTCTCTCGCTCTATTGAGCTCTCAGTGACTAGTAATATGTTGTTGCTGGTAAGCCACTTCAAAGGAAAATGTGAAGGCGTACAAACAAAAAGTTAAATATGAGGGCATTGCTTTCTCGTAGTAAGGAGACGGATGGATATATCTCTCTAGAAAGTCGTACTATCAAATATAATGTGTCGACAACAATCTCAGTGAAAATAGTCGAAACGTACATAAGGAGTACGAGTAAAACACGGTCGTAAAATTTTGGTAAGCGAAAAACCCTGCCGTGGTAAATATTTTGTTGTTATTACAAAATGAGAACCGAGCCGAGGAGAATTACAAGCATACCTACAATCATTACATGTTACCTACGAACTTTTACAAGTTTTATGGCACTTTTGTTACTGCCCGTACTTTTGAATGAGATGGGGCCAAAAGTTAGGGCGATTCCAGAGAGCAGGAGGAGGAGGAGAAGCGCGATTATGTAAGCAGCACTTAGGTTTAATAGCAGGAGAGCAGAATAGGGAAAGAAATAATAATTTTGGCAATAAATGATAAAATGAATAGAAGAACGGTAATGGAACGTACCGAATGCGGGTTAAAATATGGGGGCTTCGTATATAGTTTTTTGTAGATTTATCCGCGTCTTGATTTACAGCGTAGGCGGTGGAGTTGAGCAGAACAGAAAAAAACAATTTTGTCCGGCGTTTCTTAGAAAAATTGGAGACAGACTACATGTTTAATTTAGAGAAAAGTTGTAATTATAAGAGGTTAAGTAGAACAAGGGTAGCAATACAACATGGTAGCAGGAAAATACTCGAAAAACTGTTTGTACAAAACAAAGAAGGACTTCTTGAATGTTCCCAGTTTCTCTTTGCCAGGAAATGTTATTAAGCTTGGAATCCGACATTGTCAGTAAATCTGTGCGTGACATTTCCAGTAAACAGTAGTGGATTAGTAGAAGCTGTTACGTACGATTTACTTCATTTCCGTGTAAATTATACAGACGTTCATACATTTGTCTATAAAATGTTTGTGTATGGTAGCAGTAAAAGCAGTAGAGGAGAAGAAAGAATCGTGTTTTTTCCTGCCATCTTCTCATTTCCTTCCTGCTCTAATTTTGATTACACCCAAATGCGCCCTCGGTTGCTTCATTATCATTACTTCTTGTTTGCAGCAATAATCGTTACCAATTCAAAAGTAGTTTTTTTGCGTAGGCATATCACTGGAAGTGAAAATCCAGCAAAGAAGGAATATATGAGGGACGCAGAATGTCACAACAACAGACTTTCCTGTTTTACTGTGACAGGCTTTATCTTTAATTTTAACCAGTAGAGTTGGCAAAAAAATTGCTGAATTTCAGTTTTATGTAGTTTTCCCAGAATTGCATAATCCAAAGAGCTCTAAATTGTTGCTATTTTAGTATAGTTTAGTATATTAGTAATATACAGTACAGCGCTGTAACGCTCTTTCTTTTCATTATTGCTGCTTCAGGACTAATATAATTCCGTTATATCGCTATCCCAATTCCCCTTCTCCAAGTAAGTAGGCAATAAATTTGCCATCCGCAGACAAACGTGCAGTGACTCTGCCTAGCATAAGATCCGCCAGAAAATTATCGCTGGGGTATTCATCAAGATCACATTCGAATGCAAACTGTTATGTGGCATGAGTATGTGAATGTGTGGCTGGGTAAAAAGTGATATGCTTTCTCTCTTGCCAGTGCCAGCATTTATGTGTGCATAGCTCTTCCATTTAATCATTAGCCCCACACGCCACACATCGTTCAAAGCCAACAAAGAAATAAAAATAGAATTAGCCCAGTTGTACAACATGTTGTAGTTATAACTGCTCGTTTATATGAGCCGGGGTATGTTTCTCATAGGCTGCTGTTGCTCTTGGTTGCTGTTTTTCAAGCTTTCCAAAAAAAATTGCGTCGAAGGAAACGGAAACCTTGCATTTTATTTCGTCCGTTGTTGTGGCAGTGGGGAAAGAGGAACGCAGAAAAAGTAAGAACCGTCATTCGACGAAAGAATTATCGCAGCGAGATGGAGTAGATAGAACAGGCTTTGGTTTTATGTTTATTGACCAATTCTGGGCAACTTTTTACGGCTCATCTCCTTTCTTTGATTAAACGATCTGTTGTGTATAACATGTATACATGGTCGGGGTGTACACACATATATCCACCCCAGGTAATGTTCTCTGAAATTGAGCTATTGAACACATATTACGAACGTTTTATGGCTTGCAGTAGTAACGTAACCAATTTTGCCACGGGGTAATCCTCTTCGATTTCCGTTTTTGTCGATTTTCCTGACTGTGACTGTAAATGTAGGCTCCTCCACTCTGGATCAACTTTCTTTTCCTCTTTACCTAGAGTGTAACATGCCAAATTTTGTAGAGCATACACAGTGAGCAACTTAGGGAAAAATGAGATGTCATTTGTTTTTTCATGCGACGAGGATGACGTACAATTTACGTCGAATCTTTGAACGAATGCATATTACCCTTTTTCATACAGAAAAGAGATATACAGTGGTTAGTGGTTTTGAGTCAAACGTAGTACGGTGGTGTGCGCTTCGATTCGGGGTACTGGTGCAAAGTGAGAAAAAGCATGGAAGAGGGTTTATAGAAAATGGCGAGGGTTCGCATACAAAGAGACAAAGTGTTGTAAATTGTAGGATCTGTACAAGCTGAGAAGTTACGAAGTTTATTGCCGGGAGGAAAGATGATGATGTTGTGGTTAAAAACGAGATGAACCACAAAACACGTTTAACTTGGCCGACCTCGACGCGCCTCCTGCTGTAGTATCTACGTTGTACACTCATAAAATTGGGGGATTAACGAGGTCGAGGTGTATGTGGTGATAACAACTAAATTGTTTTGTTTTTCTTGTGTTTTGTGCTTTTACAGGAATTAGAATGTTGGATCAGCCTTACATGACGGACTTGATTGAGGCTAACTCTATGGGCCACGAACCTAATCTGATCGACATTTACAGTGCGTCCTGGGGTCCTACGGACGACGGAAAAACGGTGGACGGTCCTCGGAACGCTACTATGAGAGCGATTGTGCGTGGCGTAAATGAGGTAGGTTAATCATAGTCTGGAAAACGTGGCTTTGCCACATGGATAATTTTTTGCCCAGAAGAGCGAAGCAATAAGAGAGAGAACACGTTTTCCAGTACGTGTGAGCCATTTCTGCCTTGCAAAAATGATAAATTACCAGAATGTGTTGTTTTCCTCGGTGTGCCTGTTCGTGCTACGCCATATACACCACCTGTCCGACCGAGGCTCATCGTCTCGACGTTCAATTTTAAGTAGGCAGTCGCTAACTTACAGTTCTCTCGGAACGTGTATTCTTCCCTTTTCGTATTTTTCAATGACCTATGGCTTAACGATGACGACGTCATTACAAAGCTGTTGCAGGAGTAATAGAAATCCCTTCTCTTTAATAATGGGTTGCTGAAGATGGAGTAATGTCGTCGTTCCGTTCTTTCCGTTTCCTTTCCTTCTGTATGAGTTACAGCGTACATGGTTAATCGCACACAGCAAATAAAGTAATTCACTGGTTGAACGACTACCAAGAGCTAGCAAGCTGGCGTATTTGCTTAATGATTACGTTACGTGAAAACAGTAAACTTTCGGCTCTCTCTTTGGCTGCTGCGTATATGTATTCTGTTTCTGAGCAATTTTATCCCATATGTCTGCGTATAGATGGGATCATGTAACATCGTCGTAGATTTTAATGACATTGTCGTTTATTCTCTTTCTTTCGCACGTCATTACCATCATTCTGTGTATCTGTCTGCCTGATGCACCCAGGGACGAAATGGTCTCGGAAACATTTATGTCTGGGCGAGTGGTGATGGTGGTGAGGATGATGACTGCAATTGTGATGGGTACGCTGCGTCAATGTGGACCGTTTCTATAAACTCGGCCATTAACGACGGTCAAAATGCCCATTACGATGAGTCCTGCTCATCCACTCTGGCATCCACCTTTAGTAACGGAGCCAAAGATCCTAACACTGGCGTGGTAAGTGTCGTCGTGGTTACATGTGTGGGAGAAAGTAGATAAAAGAGAGAGAGTTCATTTTCAGTTTTTTGTATTATTCATGAGGAGGAGGGAGGAAGAGAAAGAGGATAATGAGTTTTCAGTGGTATCGCGTTATTCATCATTAGCGTCGCTGTAGAGCGCCTTAAGAAAAAAATTCTACAAAAAGATATTTCCCTTTGTTCAGAAATTATGTGTTTCAATACGCAAGAAATGCTTTCTAAAGTGACTGTTTGATGTTTTACAAAACCTATTATGTTTCTTTGATGGTGAATTGGGAGCGAGGGGTGGGATATAGACCGTTGTTTTGTAAGAGGAGATTAAAATTATTCATGTCTAAAATGGGCCGGAATGACGATAATGATGAAGTTGGTTGGTAACTGAATAAAGGGTAAAGTTATTATAAATATCATTTACTATTTTCTCTCCTTTTATCTATTTCCCCCATTATTTTGGCTGAAATCGTCGGTACATTAATGGAAATGAACGTTATCTCTATAAATAAATACCTACGCATTTGGAAAATACACAGGCAACAACAGATTTGTATGGAAAATGTACACGGAGTCACTCGGGAACTTCGGCCGCAGCTCCAGAAGCCGCCGGGGTGTTTGCACTCGCCTTGGAAGCAAAGTAAGTGTAGATGGAATTGTTTCGTTTCTCTCTTGTGTTTTTCTTCGTATTCGCTTTATTTCTTAATGGCTGTTGATAATACATTAACAGACTTTTATGAGCTTGTAAATTGGAATTACTATAATTGGGCAAAACTCCTCACGACGACTACGACTATATAACTAGGCAATTACTATGCCCCGCAATTTGATTTGATGAGCGGAAACTTTTTTTGCTTGCTGGTTATGTTTGCGGGTAAATGCCAAAGTGTGACAATTTGATGATGCGGAGGATTAAGAAAAAGGATTATTAAAGTTCGTCTATTGTAATTAAATAACTACCGCTGGTACTAATTCTGGGAAAAGTTTCCCTGCGTTAAAGTTCAAAGTAGCGAGAGTTGTGCCGGAGAATCCAACTAGCGACGAAAGTTGATTTTGACATAACTCGACAGGAAATTGGAGTGAAATGAAAGTGTGGTTATAAAAGAACTGGCGCTTAACTCTTTAACGTAAGGAGAACGGATGGACTTTTTTTTTTAGGAAAAAAGCAATTTACTACAAAGCGACCGAGTTAATTGTTTCAATTTAAAGTAATGACTGTGGAAGGTTATTATTATGTATATTTGTTTTATTCAGTGGATAGGCATTTAACGGTTTTCTGGTAGGAATCTGCATTTGACAGAAAAATAACCGTTTAAAGTTGTTTACTTTGAAACCTCCATTTTTGTTGTCATTGCATAGAAAATTGACGTACCACCAACGGTGATACCAGCATTAAAGGGAGGAATGAGTGACGCTAGAAATTTTAGCAAAAGCTTTATTTGCTTTTCTCAGGATGTAACACTTTATCATTCCCAGTTGTTGATGTGATTGATTGACAATTTATTTTTGTGTTAGTGTGGCAGTGGAAATAATAATAAACAAAAATTGAATAAGAGCAATTTCTGAATGTTTGTCGCTTTTCTTATATTGAATTATTTGTGTTCAAAATACAGAGCGAAAAGTTTTGAGATGTGTGAATGATAGAGGAATTTGTGTAGACAAGAACAGCTTTGGAATGGCAAAGCAGGGTGCTCTTGTGAGGTGAACATGTTTTATCGCATTCTAGAATTTCTTACAAGATGGAAGGTATTTTGAATACGCAAATGCTTTCGTGAGAAGAATTAGATTCGTGATGTGAGATGATTGAAAAGAATGACGGTAGAACTCGGGATTTTCTTGGCATCTGACAGTTTATCTAGAAGGAGGAAATGAAAAATTATCGGTTGGAAGGTAGGGCCTGACTAGTTTAAACGAATTTTCTGCTACGTTTTAAGGGATTATAAGGAAAGCATACAATTCTCTACCGATGTGACGATATTCATTTACAGTATAGCGCTTCCTAATTGGATTTGTGGGAATATTCAATGCTCATACTCGATATAATTCAACTACGATTTAAGTAGGGAAGTAGAATTTTAGCAAAGAAACTACATTAGTTATCTGTTGATCACTCATGAAGTTGAATCTTTTCATGATAAACTAAAACCAAATTATGGAAAACGCCAGCCAACATTTCACGAAGGTTGAAGCTTTGCGTAATAGTACAAAATGTCCAATTATTTTTAGAGTTGCTCGGCATATCTGATTCTTATACCTAACATGTGGGTGGGTAATCACACAATTATTTTGTTCTCTTTCTTAGGAGAATTCCCAGTCGGGGTACTCTAGTTTTGAAATTGGATACAAAAGCTTGCCAAGGGACAGATACTGAGGTCAATTATTTGGAACATGTACAGGCAGTTGTGACATTGAACTCAACACGTCGGGGGGACGCTAACATTTATTTGACTTCACCCATGGGAACTCGGTAAGTAAAAACCGCACTAAAATAAATTCGTACACGGCTGGTACCACCTCAATAATGGTAGTTGGCTACAGATCCCCTTACATATGTCAACGGTGCTTGCTGCTATAAAGAAGCAAGTCTAAAAGTTACGCAGCTTTCACCGGTGGCGAAATAGGACATAGTTTATGCTGGTGCGTGCCCGTGTATTTTTTTATCTTTGGGTCGTAAAAATTCACAAAGCAAGTTGTGTTCCATCCGTTGTTAGTGGAATGGTGGTAAACAGACAGGGAGATGGCGATGATGATGATTGTGATGATGACGTGGGCGTTTTAGTGGTTTTACCTGCTGTTGCCGCAGTAATCCCATTATTTGCTCTTGTGTTTTCACGATATTGCTTGCAAACTCTATATCTCATCGAGACACGCCGTCACTCAGCTTTAAAGGTTATTTGTTAGGTGTGCTTTATAATTAAGCAAGTGTGTCTGTCATATTGTGGCAGTAATACGGATGTGTCGGATGACAGGTTAAACCAAGAACATTTTTGCTGTTGGGTTAGTACTTTTACCACACGTCGCAGTTTTTTGTGGGATGGTATGCATAGGCATGTTGCAAAAGTGCTACGAGACAGGTCAATTGACAATACTAATAACGACAAATGTCTACATGTTTAGTTATGTTATATTTTCGACACTTGATCTCATTAGCCCCCGATGCAGCCAAAATCCATTTTTACTCTTGCTTAAGGAAAGGAAAACATAATGGCATTGTCTTCCTCAATCAATACAGGTCCATGATTCTGAGCCGTCGGCCAAATGATGATGACAGACACGATGGATTTGTAAAATGGCCCTTCATGACCACCCACACTTGGGGAGAATATCCTCGAGGAGTATGGACATTGGAGGTATGAAAAAGGCGTGATAATATAATATGTAGCGTAACAATACGTAATACGCTTTTTATGTGTTATTATCATTTCCCCTTCCAAAATTGACGGGCCCAATTCTCTTTTTTGCTTCTTAAAAGCCTGCACCTCTTTGTTTCATTTGACTCCAATGAATGGGTTATTATTAGTGCTGAAAAGCTTTTATGAGTTTATCCACTCCGCCGGGTAATGGCAAGTGACAACCTGTCATTTCCCTGCTACTACTTTTTTTGCAATGCCGAAAAAATATGGCTTTCATATGGCGTGAAAGAATACGGCTTTCAGACGATACAATAGAAAATGCATTAGAAGGAAAATTATTGTTTTCTGTTCTTTGTATCAGGTTCGATTCCTCGGGGACGTGCCACAAAGTGGATGGCTTAAAGAATGGACATTAATGCTTCACGGGACAAGGGATGCCCCGTACACTAATCTTCCTGTGACAGATCCGCACTCAAAATTAGCTCTGGTCAAGAAAGCGCACGAAGATCGAAAGAAGGCGTAAAGTTCAACGTTAATTAAGAAGCTTAATTTCTACTTGTCTCTATAGTTTACTCTAAGTTCATTGTCATTTTTGTATTAGGTGACTTAGTAACCTTTACAGGAGTATTATTTTACGGATTGCTATTTTATTGTGGTTTTACGACAATTACATGTCGGTTTAGTTATTAGATTTATATTGATATTTAACACAAAAAAACTGGTTTGGTCGTTTTATGGGTAATAATTTTAACGCTGTAGCCTTCCATTTCCTTTACATATATCATTACATTGAGGATTTGTTCTTTAAGAAACTACAAAACAAATAACGAGATGAGATATATAACTACTATAATTTAGTAACCAAGGCAAGATGCAATTTAGCTGGGATTTACTACGGAGAAGGAGAACGACTCACACAAACCACTACAACAAATGTACAAGATAATTTTTTTTGTAAAAAATGAAAGAAAATTATACTTCAATTTCAATTTTCCAAGCTAAGGTGCTCATTTCTGTAATGAAATGGAGCCAGCAGAAAAAAATCAATTAGTAATGTAACAACAAATGGGCATGATGTGATGATAGAGTAACAAGACAACCTTCGTAGGCTGGTAAATCTATAGGATATCCACATGCATAACCATTCAACCAACTCTGTTGTAAACCCGAATTGTCACAGATTACAGTGCAGCAGGTGAATGTGTATACCAAAAAATCAAGGACGATATCAACCATTTTTACTACTTGTACTACATCGTCAGAATAGAAATGTACATGACTAAATTAGGTTACTGTTAATAATAGTGTAGATCTAGGAGTAGCTCTGTAATGAATTTACCGGGGGATCGATGTGGGATAAATATGGGAAGAAAACAAGGATTATTTGTCTTGTAGAAACCTATTATAACACAACGGCAAAATATTGTATTCTACGAAAACCTTTTATTTTTCTGCCAAACCAATGATAATGATAACCTTATCGATTTCAATAATCGAGAGAAAGAATGCCGCTGCTACTAGGTAGGCAAAGTAATTAAATTCACTGTAATTATTTCTTTAAAAATTAAGTAGGTGTGTAGTGTGCATGTGTAGGGTTCATCGGTTACCCGAGGTGGTTTTACTAATTATTTTTATTTTAAAAAAGTTATTTTTTTGCTTACGAATATTTGCTCTTGCGAAATTGATTTAAGCAAGATTGACATGTGAATGTGATAATAGGATTTTAAAAGAAATAAATTATGCAGCTTGAATGGATGACGGCTAGAGAAAATTTATGAATGGATGAGAGAGAGATAAAAAGTAATATATGCACAAGAAAAAAATACATGCTTATCGTGACGAACTAAAATGATTGTAGGTGTTGGTTTCAATTAAATTTGTAAATAATTAGTAAAAAATATACAAGGATTATTGTTATAAATCTACAGTTTTACGATGGTCAGTTTTTTTAGATTTGTTTTGATGTTCTTACACATGATCCACACATGTACTGTGACTGTATACTGCGACTAGAATAATTAAACATTTAATTAAAATTGGTATACGTTTGTATGTATGTTTGTTAAATGCTAGATGATTAGGATCAGATTATTGATGAGGTATGCATGTATGGCCATATAAAGTTTGTACTTGTGCGTGCAAATTTTTTTTAATACAATTTCCATTACACCTGTATATTAGAGAGAAGGTGATACAAGTAGTTTTAGGTGTAAATGTACATAAAGCAGTAGGTTGAGTTGAGAATGATAGGTACTAGTACTAGCTAACGGTCGACTCAACTTTTCTTGTGTCTAGTCAGTCTAGTGAGTCTCTGGCATTCGTGTATATATGCACTTTTCTATTTTTAGTTGAGTACAGAGATACATGAAGTAATTATTATTATTGTCAGCCAAGATAATAAATGAGCACAAGATTTAGAGAGAAATGACGCAACACAAACACACAACCTTACAATTAGTCTGCACTGTAATTAGCAGAGCAAGCTTGTAAGCAAGGTGTGTCCCACCGGGAATCGTTAACCTGGAATCCCACCAAAGATATTATGCGAATATGCAAAAAGTAGGAGAAAAGTCAGATCAAGGTAAACCTAACGATGTTACAGATTGTCCGAAACACTTGGCTTTGCTCCCAGTTCGCAACACGAAATCGAGAGCATTGCTTCAGTGCATTGGTCGTCATATCATCCAGGGGAAGGTCTGTCTTTTTCGTAGTATCTATAGTATGTATTTAAAATAGTTTATTCGATAAAATATCCACGTTTCCATTACCATATTATTGTTGTGTATATTACGCGTGATATAAGGGATAAAACGATGAAATGAAACATGATGAACTTCAACTGTAAATAAGTATTGGAACGCAACGTAGTGCTAGGCATAGAAAAAGCTGTCTTAAAAGCTGCAAGTAATTTTTGGTACAAAATTTTCTTTTAGCAAGCCATTTTCTGTTGACAGATTATATTCTGGAAATTTTTAAATACAAGTAAAGGTGCAGATCTGTGTTGTTGGTTGTTTTAAGATAAAATTTATTTCTCGTCACAGTCAATTTTTCTGGATGACTTCATGCAAACTCCTGAATATTGAATGTCTAAGAATACGTCGTAACGTTGACCGTTATGTTTGTTGCTTTTGTTAGCTGGCGTTTATGCATAGAATTTCGCAATATGTGTACGTTTAACCTAAGTACTTTACATAATATAACGAATAGAAAAATTTTCAATTATGATTTTTATCTTATGCAACTAAAAATATAACATTAAAATTTAAGTATACTATAAACTGTAAATAAAACACTAGACGGAGGACAAAATAGTACAGTAGCCGGCAAATTATCGTAACGGTAGACTAAAAAAAGATGTATGTAATTAGGCGTGTCTAGTAATTAGTATTATTAACGTATATTTCACTGACATCATCGGGTATTGAACTTAAAACAGTATAAAGTTTAAAGAATAATATATACATTATATTGCGTTGTATGCGTGTGTAGATTACATTTTACATAGAAGCTCTAGACAATATAGCTACAGAAATTTAGCAGAAAATGTAAAGATATGATGATACTAGGATTAATTTCTGGTCGTCTGTTCATTTCCTAAAATTAAGAATCCGTAAAGTTTATGTTAATTTGTTGGTTGAGAAGGAAACCTGATATATGTGCGTTTATTCCAATGATAAGTATAACGTTGATTATTTCGGAATCCTTTATTTGGCTTGTCTTGTCCAGTACCTGACTCTTTTTGTTTATTGATGTAAGACGAATTAGAAAGAGTGACTTTACTCTCGCTTCCATAGACTACGGAAGCAGGGGGATAGAAAGGTGAAATTCCCCTTTTGGTTGGGCTCTTTGCGTGAAAGGATAGGGAACCTAATGCATTGCAGGATAAGATTATCCTCTAATCTTTAGATCTCGTCCCTCTGTTCCGCAGTCTATGACTTCCACTGGTTGGTTATAAAAGGCAGTATAATGCATGACTAGAAAACATCACCCAAAAATGTAAATGTATCTATTGTCATCATAAGCTTTGAGTTTGTTAAATACAGATAATTACTACAAAACTACCTGTACTTAATTTGTAGCTCAGAGTATGTTACACTTAGCAAAAAGCAGAGAATTGTGTCAGCTTTTCAAGCTAAAATTAGAATATATATATATCTACGATATATATTATTACCTACATATTCTATTATTTCTTTTAAAAAAGAGAAAAACACTTCCATTTTGAATTATTATTACTGTAAAATAATAATACATAATAATCGTAAATATTTTCAAACATGATACATTATTATTAATGTTATTATCATTATCATCTTTGTCGTTATTTATAGACAAATATACATTCATTAATATCATTTACTAATAATCATACAAATATATTGTAATATGAATATTTAACGGAGTTAAAAAAAGAATTCATTATCAGCATCATCATCACTATTATCATTCCAATGACAATGGTAATATGAAAATGTCATAAAAGTATATAACAAGTACAGCTAAATATGTACTAAATATTGAATATATATTCTATGTGAGAAATATAAACTGTTTGCGTAAGGAAACTTTTTGCATGAAATATATATACCCAGGGAAAGTGTACATTTTCAAAGAGGGGAAATTTAACAATCATTTTTAATTGTACAACATTTATTAACGATGAAATGATATCGATATTGGTGGTGTCTGTTTTGGAAAATAAGTAATCCGTTTTGGAAATGTACATAACAAAATTGAGTAAAAAATTATTGAGAAGAAAATGAATCAAGTTTTTGGGTTATCTTGTGAGTTTTGGATTTGTTGCCATCTTTATTGTGTTTTGCGTTGCCATATTTTGATGGTTTGAGTGTAAAATATACGAGTATGTAAGGAGGGAAGACAAAAATGCTATTGTGTTTCCCTGGGAGAGAGACAGAGAGATACTATACTTAAATGTGTAAAACAGATATATAATATTTAGTGGTGGCTATTGTATTATCGATGGGTATATATATATAAGTGATTACCGTCTGTTTTTTATTCCTGTTATTATTATTATTATTATTATTATTATTATTATATAATTCGTCTTATAATTTACTATTTTATCATGACACATTTTAATGAAAAAATTATATGGACTGACCAATCGGAAATAAATGTAACAAAATTAAATTTTACTTCATCATTATGAGCAACATTATAAAAGAAAATTTTTAAAAATAACCCTCTACTTTTCTTACCAGTTTGCCTAATGACAACGGATTTTATTAGAGTAATTTCCGAGCGGATCCCAGTAGCAGGTATCCCATAAACAAATAAAAATGCACAGACTAGCACACTACTATACACGGTTAAGCTTGCGTTCGCAGCATACGTAGTTCATCAATTAACGTCATCATGTTAAATACAGCCGTCTGTAACAATTTACTATGACACTACGCCACGATACTTAAAATCATAAGACGCATTTAAATAAGCAACTCGGATGTTGTTACTTGAAGAATGTCATGTCCGCCCTTGCTCCACTACTATTTTTGTCCAAAGTATATTAGTAACCATAATCAAAAGCGGAGCTAATTGTTTTTGTTGTTTGTTTTTAATCACGGCTGGTGCACCTGTAGCAGTACCTAGCTCCCCTTTCACCCAAAAGCAGGTTCTTTATTATTTTACCTGTTCTCACTCTCTTCCCATTCCCACCACCTTCTAACTTAAAATTCGAGTCTAAATTATTTTACCACCAATTAAAATGTCTAATAGCTGCGTATTATGCATACAATTATTGACACCTTTCAACATATGTGGATATGTGTGTAAATTTCACTGCCCCAACATGTACAGCAAATGATAATGAATTCGGTCTCCTAAGAAATGGGTTAATTAATCATATACGTACAAATGGAAAAACTACTTTCCAGCCAAGACAGATTTAACATTCAGTGGTCACGGTCAGTAAGTTTATCTATTTACTGCAGATGGTATTCCTGTAAAACTAAGGGGTAAATTCAATGGAAAAAGTTTACATTTTCCGTAGACGACCAGGAACGACAAGCCATTACCATCGCCATAAGCATACTTCAGAAGGTACTTCCTTGTATCCAGTTAGGTACCTGGGACTTGTCGTTAATTCTTTATGACGACGACGACCATATCGTCAAAAGCACCAACATAATAGGGTGTAATTCGTATATTGGTCGACGTGGAGGAGCACAAGTGTACATGGTATATTGTCTGTGAAGATGATTTCCTATCTACTATATGCGAAATCCAAAAGAGACAGACATTCACAAACTGAAAGCGATATACAGCTATTGCATTGAGACGAAACGATTTCGACGTCGTTGCTATGATGCGCAAAGACAGCATTTGTGCATTTCATAAATGAATGTGATTCATGCTTTTAATAATTTCATCTTAATTATGAATAACTCGCCTCTTATATAATTTGAATTTTATTAAAACGGAAGAAATACATGAACAATTTTAAAATTTATTAAATAAATAATTTTATTGAATAAATACGAATAAATAAGGAATTAATGGATTTTTGTCCTCTTAGCTTTTTCTGTCGCTAATTGAATTTTTTCCAAATCTTCCGTCTCCAAGAACAGCGGGAGTGCCTGAGTATTGATAAATGAAAAATCAGCCACGCTATCTTTCTCAAAAGGGCTAATCTGCTTGTAGAACAAGCGCATTCCGTTATGTTCAAGGTTCTCAAAAGCCGCTTGAATCCTAGCGGCGCTGTTGTATCCGCTACGTTTTCCCCAGTCTGTCACGTTCAACCTCAGTAGCAACTGTCCAATGGGTAGTTTCTGTTCACCTCCAAGGTCTTCTATAATGTTTTCTAATGTTACGATATCCTCTCGCTCTCCCACATTCAACTTCACTACGTCCACCCAATTTTTGTTCCCATTGGACTCCATGAGGGTCTTCAGCGTTTTCATCTTGTCATTATTGACACTTCCAATCCCAAAGCTTTCTACGATCACGTTGCTTTTGAAGTATCCCAGGGGATGGTCAACTTCGGCAGACAAAGGCTCGTAAGAGCGTACGCTACAGTTGGTCAAGGCCACCATTTCCACCTATATTTTCATTATTATTGTTATTGTTAATTTAAGATATGAATTGTTGATGTTAGAATACAAAAAGCAGTTCGCTGATAATGCAAGAGAATAAAACAGTCAAATCATATCAAACCTCAAAGAACGAGTTCATTTCCGAACCCGTGGAGTAAACGACGCACGGACTAGCATGAAAATTATCCTTGTCTTCTTTCTCTAACTGACCCAGTGTCTTCATTCCACACATCCAGTAGCCAGCCTCGCCAACATTGCCTACTTTCCGGAGAATATGACCAGGGCACTCAAAGTTGGACTGAATTGATTTCCAAAATTCTCTGCCCCTTTTTTCATAACTTTTTCGAAACACCGTGAATGGTAGAAGACTCCCGATGTCTTCTTGGGATCGCTTCCATCTTGCGACCATACTGACCTTGTTGTTGTTGTATGAGTTTAGGTCTGCATCACCATCAAAAACGGAAATTACCCCAATTGTGGACAAGACGAAAATTAAGAGGGCTTTGTACACTATCCCTAAGATAGATTGGTATTTATCCTTATACTCCGTCTTACTGTTTCGTCGTCGACGGGAAATCATGATTCGAATTTTTTTTCTCAATTTTTCTCACAAATCTTGGAACTACTTTTTAGTGGTTGGCTTAATAATGCCCAGCCAAACCGTTTCTTATTAAATAAAGCACTTTTCCTACTATAATAAATCTCTCTCAAAGTAGTTCCTTCAGAATGGAAATCAGAAGCTGAAGTGAATATATATTTCTCACGGAAATTGAGTACGTGACAGCTTTCTGTAATTTTTGGGAGCATAACGGGTCCCTGAAACTGGAACTAGCCAGCTTTTCTCAAAGTACCTTAGGCAAACTGTTCAATATAATACAATGAAATCCAACTTAATAATACATTAGTGCAACGAAAGCTTCAACTGCAGCAGAGCCTTTACTCTACCTCTACTGCAGAGGTACCTGTTTCGATCGAGAACCTTCGTGGTATCTACGCATTACCTGGTATAAGCAGACTTCAACAGTGGGGCACCTGCACATTGCCTTCGCTGTAATCATGCATTTTACATTCGTAGGCACACATGCTTCGTCGTCAGTCTGATTGACGATGTACCACAGTCGGTAAGTAACTGGGTAAAATCCAGTTAGTCAGCACGAAGAGTGTGCAGCTGCAGCATGCATATTGGTTTAAATTGAATTGTCTGAATACCTTTTATGAGGCAAGTTCTATTTTTATTTTTGGGCTCCTCTGGTGGGAGTGAACTAAAGGACTACATAAATGCTGAACACGTTTAGAGCAGTGAACAGGCCGAATGTGTATGTGCATTTTAATGTAGGGCGTACGTACTACGTACGTACACATGAACAAAAAGTTTAAAAGGAATGCATTTTTAAATATTTCTGGTGAAGCAGATGCCTAGGCATTAATATTTTTGGCGTGATTTTCAATTTTGGGCCCTTTGCTACGGTAAATAAATTGATATAATGATTCCCACACAAGAAAATGTTCTGACGATAACTTTCCAGTTTATTTTTTATTAATTTTATGCAGCAAAAGCAACTATAACAATGGCTAATAAACGCTTTAACTATGTCTTAAGTTTTTATCGTAATACTTAACTGACTAGTGACATTATAGATACATCGGATAAAGGGAGGTTCATTTTTTAAATAGAGCCCCTCTAGCAAACCCCTTGAAGACGACAGGAACAATAATTACAACGTGTAAAAACACTCAATTACAATTCAATCAATTACACTCATAATAAATTAGAAGAAATTAGGAGTCTACCATACCGTAATAATACAATAATAATAATAATACAGTTTACGGTTACTATTTTACAATGTACTCTACAATAAACTAATAAACTATGTTTTGTCAAAAATCAGTCAAATAGGTATATACTCCGGTGGACAAAGACATTTTTCTTACATCTAGTTCTGTACTAATCTAAAATTGTAACATTCAGTTCGGTACTTTCTTGTACAATTAATTACTACAGGCTGATATTGTGATATTTATTTAAAAGAAAGAAAACTCAATGCATATTTTCCCCGGTACAGAGCCGGCAAACTGTAAGCATTACAATATTTAGACGCGACTGCGACAGAATAGTTGTTGCTTTGTTCAGTACAGAAAAACAACTTTGTCTCTAAATAATCTACATCTTCATTACAGCAAAGTAACCACTAGTCGTGAGATGGCGAGAAGCAAACTTTTTCACAAAATGTTCGATAGGTGTCAGATCCAATCCTTTAATGGAAACCGGAGCCGGATTCTCTCATGTTGGTTTTTGTCACGGACGACAACAAATCTGTGGAGTCTCCCAACAACGTGTATGCAATGTTGCTGGAGCCAGTTCTGTAATAGCTTGGTAAATAGGAGGATGATGGTGTTGCCCCTGTAGAGTATCCCGGAGTCACTAATGATGGCATTGGTAAATCATTAGAGAAGCTGCTGATCACAGCCACACTAGACGACTCATTACCTGCACACAAAAAGTAATAAAAAAACGTTTATTGCTTATTAACCATGTAAATTAGTAAAGAAAAGGATAATGAGGTAACGAATTGCCCCTGCCAACAAGATAATGAGAAAAGTTTTCAAATTCTGCAAAAAGCATTCCCCCATGCCGACTTGTCTGATTGTTTCATATCAGGTTGCCTTTTATTTTCAATTTAGCAACCATTTTCCCACGCTTCTCCAACAACCAGGCGTCATTTTCTTGTCGACTTTTTATAGCCTTTTTATAGTTCTGCTGTTGCAGTATTGAGTGCTCGTAACGCTATTTTTCTGCTGGATATACGTCTCGACTTGTTTTTCTTTCTTGCAAAAAATACTAAAACTGTTTGCCAAACAGCAGGTGGTGAGATTTTATTTTTTTCGCTAATTATCCCACCAACCAGCCAACCTTTCTTGTTGAAAATTGAGCATTTATTATGCAAAAGCGAAACCGAGCTCATTAAAATTCATGGCTACCTCTACAAATCTCGCAACTCAGTAACTTTTCTTTCTTCCTCACCTTTTCTCTTTTGCGGGCTGGTCTCAAATGAGCAACGAAGAATTCCATTGGCATCATCCTTGGCAGTGCCGCCATTATAATAATTCCGGCAGAGGTGATGATGATGGTGTGTGGCCCCGACAGCAGTGGTGGCAAATCCCACCGAGTAAGATGTTCTCTGTTTTGGGTGATGATGATAATGATGTGGGCATTCGTCCCAGGAATAATCCTCTTGGCAGTACAGCAAAGGTTGCGGTTCCGAACAACCATATGAATAGCATCCGACGTTACTGCTGGTGCTGCCTCCAATGTCTCCACCATCACAGTCATAGCAACATCCTCCTTCACCACAATTTCTGTCATACGATTCTTCTCCCAGCAAGCCGTAAGGATTTCTGGAATTTTTTGTGGGAGTGAGCATTGGGCTGGAGCTGCAAAAATCGAGAGAGGACGGGGATGATGCTCTGTTGTGGTGGCGATCCTGGCGGTGGTAGTGTTCCTCCTGGCCATCGTGAAGGGAAGCTTGGGAAAGAGCTCGCATTCGAGTCCAAGTGAAAGCGGCCACCGTGAGAATGACGAGAACAAAGAGAAGAGCAGAAATGGCAATGCCAAGAAGCAACGTCATGTTGAGAAAACCCCCCGTGATAGATTTATGAGCGGCTGCTGCTGTGGGATCCTGTACAGCAGCAAAACCAGCCTCAACTCCTGACATTCCTCCCGCTAGTGAGAGGGACACTTTACCCGACCCGACAACCGATACATCTTCGTTTTCGTAGTCATCCTCGCTATCTTCGTCGTCATCATCAACGTCTCTACGGAGACCACTGCTGCCCAGAAGAGCGGAAGGCTGTTCCATCGGAAATGAGGCTTCACTCGTATCCACAGTCAACGGGAGACTTTTGAGAGAGGAACTCCCTACGTCTGATGTACCGGGTTGCTGCAGCTCTTCCTCTTGCTCTCCTTCAGCGTCCAAGTTTTGTGTGAACTTCTCAACCTATATTTATGGTAGAGAGGAGACATAACGAAAAAAGAAACGAGGGAATAAGTTAGTACGATGTCTGAAAATTTTAACAAAGTGGAAATAAACTCGGGTGACAACCCAGAGATTTACCCTACTTTTTCTTCAAAAAATGTAAAAAACGTGATGAATCGAAATAGGCCGTGTGTGTAGATAAAAAACACAACTAACCTGGATTTGGTAGGTGGTATCCGGCCATAAACTGAGGGTGACTGATGTCGAGTCAGTCACAAGGTGGCCCTTCAGCCCACCTCCAGACAATTCCCAAGTGATCAAATAGTCCTGATTCGGATTGCCCCCGATTTCATCCCACTTCAGCTCCGCGATTACCAATGACTTTTGATGGATTAATGAGACAACTCGTAATTCGAATGGCTCTTTTTTCTCCTCCACCACCACAGCCGCCGGTTTATTGGAAGAAGGATCACGAGTGGAATCATTTGCTGTGACACTGGTTGTTCTCGAGATGGGCGTGGGTGTGCCGTTGTTCGAGCTGGTTATTACGTTAAAAGTGCCCCCATTTGCATAAACCATTTGGTGATCATTAGCAGCAGCATCTGCTGTTACTTCAGCTCCGGCTGCCGCAGTATCATTCCTGGCATCTAAAACGGGACTAGTGGTAGAACTTGCCTCGACTTTTGCCTCTGCTATTGCCGTAATAGCATCAGTCTTCTTGTGAGCGACACGATCATCATTACTTTTATCGCTCCCTTCTGAGTCTGGCCTGTTTACGGGCTCTGAATTATTACTGCTGCTGTTAGTTTTAGCATTATTATCTGATTTTCTCCTCTCTTCCAACTCCTGTCCCACTTTTAGTTCTTCTGCCATCACTGCTGCTGCTAATGCCCAACTTTTTACGGGATTGTACACTGAAAGTAAGCCGTCCTTTCCTACAACCAAAACACGAACTCCGCGTAGTTTGCTGCTGGAGGAGGATGTGAGTTCCGTGGGGATGTCAATTTCTGTCTCTGTTGTCTATTTAGAAAGAAAAAAAGAAAAAACCCTAATGCAATATGGCGCGTGTGTGGCTTTTTATTGTTCTTCTCTTTGTTTTTTCGTCCATTTACTTTGCCATTATTTTCGTACCACGGAGCAGTACGTCAGACTACACTAAACTTTTTGGTTGCTTCCTTACCTGAGCAATTTGTCTCCATTTCCTGTCCGGATATTCTTGAATGACCACATAAACCACGGCGGAAGGAGCAGAAGCCGAGTTCTCTTTAGACAACAGTGGCGGCCACGTTACTTTACCTGGCGCAATTTTTACAATGCTTTCATGCTTCATTGCCACCACCGGATCTGTCGTTGTAGAGAAAAAAGTGTCTTCATTATTTTCCCCCAGACTGGAATACAGTCTCTGATAAAAGGAGCACGCCACTTGACATCCGCCAGTCTACAAACACGTACAAGAGGGGAAAAATAAGATTTTTTAGCAAAAAGGATTCCAGGTATGCATGATACCGCTTAACATGGCATGGCATGATGGCATTATGTAGTAAGTTGTAAAACTGATGAACTGAAACGGAAAGCTAGTCTAAAATCGTAGTCGTGATGGGACTATGTTTTTGCTATGTGAATTGGAGCAGCACGACTAGGTCGTGGTTGTAGCAGAAAAACATTGTATAATCCCTGCCCGGTTGCTGGAGGAAAAGTTAGATAATTTAGTACCCTTCTACTCGCTGGAAAACAGGAGTCGGGGCAACGTTCTTTCTTTTTCTCGAGCCTCAACTGAAAAACTGATAGTACGACAGTGCAAAGAGGGGCCTTTTGGGTGTTGGGAACTTGGAACAGGAGATTTACCACTTTTTACGATTACGAACACACACACACGCTCTCACAAACTATTTAGGAATCTAGAAAGCTGATGATGATGATATCACTGCATTTCCCTGCCGTGTCGTGTTCCCACTTTCTACTATTATCAACGGCTTTAGTAGGGTTTAAAGGAGAAAATAATAATTCTAGTTGAAACGACGTCGACGAGGTGGTCGAAGCAAAAGTGGGCACATAAAGAATCTTTCTCGCTCTCGCTCTCTGCCTCTGTGGCATATTAAAATGTCAACTGGGTCCATTATCTCAACAAAATTATGATCTCAACTTTTTAAAAACTTTTTATTCTACAAATAGTTTGGTGGTGCGTGCTGCATGTTCTCTACATCTTTTGACTCTCTAAGGGTTTAAAGTAGTTTAAGAACTGAAACATGAAGCCGTTTTGTGCGGAGTATCATTTTTTACCAACCAAAGTAATATAAAAGTGGGAAAATGACGGAAAATCCCCCAGAAATACTAATAACAATAAAAAACTAATAATGTTCTTGTTTGTTTTGAACCGGAGAAACTAATAAAATTGCTGTGCTTGTGCTAGAGCCTCCACGAAGTTCCCGTCCAACAGCAGTATAAGTGGTACTGTTGTAATAAAATAAACTTACGCAGTGTTTGTTGGACGAGCAGGAAAGGATTGATTGTTTACTTTCGCCCACACTTGAGCCCGACTTTCCGAACGTGCCGCCAAAAGTGCTATTTTTAGCTGAATCCAACTTGTTTCTAGCTGCTTCCGGAGAAAAAGACGTTGACGCTGGAACTACCACTGGCGCTCCCACCGACGAAGTTAAATCCTGGGGTTCCAACAACTCACAACTTTTCCAACACTAAAACAATAATAAAACGACAACACAACCATAAATACATACATAAACAAAAATTAATTTATTTAACGACGCCAAAGCAGTAATAAACGTTTCCCAACCAAACTTTAAAATGCCAGTCACGAACTCTGGAACCGGAAATGGGCTTTCCAGATTTCAATTACCATCTTTTATTAAAAAAGTACACGAAATTCCCCTAAATACTTTGTTTAAAATGAGCAATAATAATCATCAACTGACTCTTTCGAAGCATCCCTTTGAACAAAATTAATTAACTTTAAAAAATTACCTTTCAATTGTGCGTAATGCAGTCAAACACGAGTAACTAACTACCGTGTGTGCAAAGTCAAAGTCATGACCGTACAATCATTATAAGTCAAGACAAATTTGCATAATTTTATTTTTTTCCCAAGATCATTTTACATTCAACGTTTTTTTTCTCTCTCTCTCTCTCTCTCTTCTTCTCTCGTCTGCCTTTTTATTCCCCCACCACTACCCCATTCCTTGTTGTGAACAAGATAATCATTCTCTGCCTACTTTGCCTGGTTAATTCTCTGTCGATCGATCTGGTCAAGTCACGACCCAAGAATTTTTTAAACTGTGGCGCGCAGACGGATTTTCACTTTTTATTCCCTTCTTCCCAATCTTTCTTAAGAGCAAGAAAATGCGCTATTGTTAGCCAACTTGTTTTTCTCTCCTTGTTTTTATTACTTTTTGAATGAAATGCAGCAACACATACGTACCACATGTACGTACACAGCATATCTCTCTCTGCTCTCTAAACATTTCAGAAGTTAAGTGAGATTAATAAGAAAAAGAGAAACAGCAGGTATTGGACGAATATTAAACACTTTTCAATTCGTGATGTTGATCATCATCGTCCTGAAATTCATGATGAGAAACAGAAAAAAATTCCACTACTGTTGACTACCGAATAGCTACTACTTTGCTTGCACACACAACCTTTTTTACGCGGGGTGCTACTGGTTAGGGAAAATTAACATTTTTTTCTTCAAATATTTTCATTTTCTCTCGTTGGGATTACTTGTAATCTTTGTTCAAGATTATTGAACAAATTTTTTCCTTTAATTTTCCTTCTTCCCCAAGGATTTCCCTGTTTTTTATCAAATTCCCCCGTAATTAATATTTTTGGAGTTGTACTCACAAACGGGTCGGAAAATACGCGAAAGGACCTTCCTATAAATTGGAAGTTCAGATGTAAAGTTCAGCGTTGCTCCTAACTACTTGATTTTGACTGCATCGGCTAAATCAACTTCGAACGTTCAACTATACAAGAATCTGAAATACTTCTACATGCTGACATCTAAGAATATGAACATTCCCGGCGTTCAACTTAAGCATTAAGCAATTGTAATGTGCAATACTAATTATTTTAATGCCATCAAATTAATAAATTTTTCCCCTCACATTTTTACATTAAAATTCCTAATAAACCATTAAAAAATAAACTCTCCTCCACCATTCCGCAAAAATATGTACTGCCAAGATTGAAACTTGTTTCAAGGAAAATGACTACTACGTAGTGGTAGTAAAGTGGAAATTCTTTTCTTGAAATTAAAATTGCTTTGATTAGATTGAAAACCAGGGGAATGGTCGATCATTACTGGTTTATTTATCAGCAGCCATTATGGTTATTATTGATGAGCAGCCATTCTTGTTGATTGAATGTGCTGCTGCTGCTGTTGCGGTGGTATAGAGACTAAAAGGAATGAATGAGAATGAAGAAAAAAATTTGTACTTTGCATTAACCATAAAATCAAATCCAACTATCTTCGAATAGACCGGCGCAAAATGAATATTGGTGAGCGCATCTTCCTCACATTTTCCCAACAAGAAACTCTTCTCTTTCGTGTAATAATGACCGTGATTCACCATCATCCACATCGTCGTCGTCGTCATCATCATCTTTCTTCACTGCCATCGTCATTATTGTTATCAACCGTGTGGTTTTTTTATTCATGGGGCGATTACGTCATATAAAAAAGTAAAAAACGACAATTCCTTTTACACTACCCTACCAGACTCACTTGTGTGTGTACCTTGTCTCTTATGGAGGAATACACAAAAAAAATTTACAATAAGCAATCTATAATTTTTTCTATAATAATTTAAGCCAATAATAATTTTTATTATTATTATTTTTGTTTAGTCTACCTCCCTACTGCTGCATGTGTTTATCTCTTACAGAGATAGAAGAGCAGCAGCAGTAGCAAGCAGCGCCCAAGAAGAAAATTATTATTTTTTTCTACCACATTATTTGCATCATGAATGAGATGCATGTCTGGTTGTGTTGAAGACAAAAAATAATGATTACCATTTTGAAAGACGCTCTCTGAGAGAAAATTCAAAGCGATATGATGCATCATCAAGGCAGCTTTATAATATTGAAAGCTCTATAAAATTCCCCAGTTGGTGAGGGTATTATTCTTATAAAAGTTCATGTTATGTTCATCATTGATGAGGAGATGGAGAGAGGGTTTGCGTTTTGAATGTTACAAACATATGCAGTGTATACAGTAGTTGTAGTAAGAGCAGATGCAGATAGATACCTTTTGAATATTACAAGAGGGCTTATCACTACGACGGAGAAAGAAAATTGGATTCGATTTTTAATGTTGATTACTACCATTACAATTTTACAATTATTGCTGTACTGTTACTACTAGTACGAGACGAAAACATTAGCCCAGATAAAAAACGAGGGATATAATATAGTAGCGACTATATAGCAAGCGGTAATGATAGTAATATGAACGCTGCGTTTTGTGGCTGATAGTGGTAGTTGTGGGGTGTAATGACGTCCGTGTATAGTTTTATGGTGCCTGGTGATGACCATCATGATGGGATTAAAGAGTGATTAGTTTTTCATCGATCAATGAAATTATTTAAATAACTTAAAATGGAGGAGCTGTTATGCGAGTAAAAAAATATGTGTGTCAAGTTCGAAAATGCAGGGTTTTCGAATGAAAGGAAAAAAAGTAATGCCGATTTGCATGAATTCTGTTGTTAGCTGCGACACGTTGATAAAATAGTCACCAATAAATCTTTCGAGGACATCATATCAAGTCGGGTCACAGGTTACAAGAGCGTGAACGTAATCTGTGGTGACGTCAAGGAGAACAGTCCTAGTTTGGGATGGGAGAATGTCAATAGAATAATCAAATTATCCCGTTTATTCACCAAAAGTTACAAATATGGACAAAAATGTTTGATAATAACACTTCCCTGCCGATATATCATTTTCCTTAAAAATTGATTCAGGTTTGAAATTATTCATTAAGACACATTATTATTGTTATTGAGAAGCTTCTCTCTGTTCAGGCACTCCTGAAAAAATACAGCTGTCGTCTGACAGTTCTCGAGTTCCCTGTAACATAACTCACACACACATATGGTGCGCGAGAAACCGTAAAAAATTTCAAAGATAAAATACCATAATTAATAATTTGTATATATACCCAATAATAGAATAGACGCTAACCATTCATTGAGATTCATACGAATCGATCTCTATTCAATCCAACCAGAGAGAGTATTACACAATTACCCATTTACAACCTTCTGTGTTCTCTCTCCTTTTTTTCCCTCTGTACACCCCTACAACTGCCTGTCACCCGGTAACTTACGTAACCTGTGATCAGAGGAAAATATTTTATTTTTAGTAAATGAAAGGTTTGCTCCTCTCTTCTGTTGAGAGTCCCGAGAAACGTTATAGCAACATCATATCCACGACCTGGAAATGCCTTTCTGATGATCAATTACGATGAAGTGCACACACAGACGGTTACTCCCCATTACATATAACCCCGGACGTGCGATAATAACGCGTTTGTAAAAACCCAACTGCCGTGAAGAATCACGTAACTCTGTGGACAAAGAACCAAAGAAACAGACATACACCATCGAAAAGAGAAATATGAACGACGAGAAACCTTTGATTTTTATCGCTTAAAAATACAAATTCGCTGGTAGAAAGACACGGGAACAAAAGGACAAATTGCAGGGCAAGTTACCATTATCCTCCCCAACAACAGTGTAACGTCATCGTCCTTTCTCATAATAAAAGACCTTGCCATCCAAAAAAACCTTGTTATTCATCATCTTTGTAAAAGGTAGTCAATACCTCTGCCTCTAATCCCGCATCATTTTCATCGCTCCATCCTTATCCCTCCAGTGTACTTTGCCATCTTTGCCCTTTTATCCATGTAAACTGTACCTTTCCATATTTTCCTCTTGGATGAATCAATTTGTCAGCAATTTTTCAACAGCCGGAACAACAACATCGGCTCTCACACAAAAGGGGAAAAACATAAGAGAAAACTGCATTTTCCCCTGTAAAAAATATATACCCTCAAAAGCCAGTCAACCATACTGCCAATTTGAAATATAAAATACGGCAATTTAGCAGCGCTCAACAGAAAAAGGGTCGACTTTGGGACAACATCAGAGAAAAATGATTTCACGCACTGACTCCTCCAACAATTCCCTTAAATTGACACTATTACCGCTTACCAGTTTTTTTCTTTGTCTGCGACGACGACCAGCACAACTACTACCACGGCTGCTCATGTTATATAATTTTTTGTGTACCCAGCCTGGAAGCTGGAACAGCGGTTTGTGTGTGTACTGCTGCTGCTGGATAATTTTTGAACAAGAAGTGAATGAATGCAGAATGGATGCAAGGTAGTATGTCTGCAAGGCTAGGAGTACATGGTACCTATCAATGGACAACTGCATTACTTTAACAAGAGACACGGAGAAAATCCCTTTTTTTCTTTGTTGGTTGTTCTTATCAAAAATGGTTTTGCAGAGACTTAAAAGCAAACAGGGTACGATTCGCTGGAAAGCGATGGAACAAATCCGGTCAACAATTGATCCTGCTGGACGGACGGGAGCACAACGGGAACAAAAAAGCTTATTTCTCGCTTGAAGGGATTTAGAGAATGTGTGTGTGTATGTCTGCATGTGTGTAGCCAGGGTATTTTCCAACGAGAAGCAATGTTTGCCAACCTAACAGCAGACCAGCGGACTCTGGAGAGTGAGAAAAGAAAGGAACAATATGATCTTGTTAATAGGGTTCTCTTCTCTCTCTCTCTCTCACTGCTTCTGTTTACATTTTTCACGCTAAATACTCCATCGATTTTGAAGAGACAAACAGGGAATGGCTCTCTCTGGTAAACGGTACGGTTGTGTATGGATCAATTTCGGGGGTGTATTTATTTTACGAGGAAATTCTCAGGAGAAATTCAGCTGCACACTTGATGTGTATTTAGTGTGGCGTTATTTCGCTTGCCAGTTTTTGACGAGGCATTGAAGCCCCGACCGGATTCAAGCTTTTTAAAGGTCCCTCACTCCACTCATTCTGTCAGACTGGGGAAGCTGTACAAATCTAGACAGAGAGATGGAACGGTCCCCCAGGAAAACCCCCGTAAAATTGGTTTAAATGAAGAGGAATATTCGGTTTGTATCTCTCTAGCTTGGTATTTTGTTAGCTGGAGGAGGAAAAAAGATACTACGACAGACACAGAGAGAGAGATGGATATACGTAGAGACCTCCTGGAATATCGTTCAATTTTCAGGCATCAGCAGGAGAGCAGAGAGTTGCATTGTTAAAAAGCTCATTTCTCGCTTTTCTGTGGTTATTCATTACATCTTGGGTTGAAAATCTCTTGAAACTCGCTGGAACAAGAGTATAATGTCGTCTCAAGAGATCAAGGATCTTTTTTTCCTGGGGACGACCGAGGGAACAACATCACGTATAAGTTTATAGTAAATACTCTTATTGTAGACGGGATGGATGGAGAAATGATACGAGTGAAGTGAGTCACAATGAAAACAAGGAAAATAAAGTTGCAGCGCACAGCAACTTGAACAATGGTTCAATGACTAATTTCAGTTTTGTGTCACTCACTCACAAAGAAAGAGCCCCAGAGAGAGAAGAAGGCACTGCAGAGTATTATGGATTGGATTAATGCTTCCCACCGGGATGATCACACGCAGGGACAAACGAGTACAATTAAACAATCACAATCACTGATGCTGCTGCTGCTGCTGCTGTCGTTGCTCCAGTCCAGACCAGAGAGAGAGAGGTAGAAGACGCGGTTGTTTGTTGCAATCTGATACACGTTCAAAGCTGAAAAATTTCTTTATTATTTTGGGGAGGAAGAAAATTTCACGGAAAATTTATTTTTCTTGTTCTCGCGATAATGGTGGTGACAAAATCTTGTTATTATTAATCTTTTTTTCACGGGGAATCCTCCAGTTTTGTCCTTTCAGTTGTGGTAAAGAGATCTAAAGATTGGGATACGTTGTTCTGATAAATAAAAGCTGCTTAAAATCCTTCCAGAAAATCACACGCAATAACAAAGCCAGTTTTTCGGCAGTAGAGGGAAATGACAGAAAATAACGAAATTTGGGTTTGAGGATTTATTTATATTGTTGGTTGTAGTTGTATCTTATCGGTTCGAGACCAACTGCACTGTCCTTCCCGTAATAAACATAAGAAAGCGTTCAATGGATGACAATAAACCTTCCACTGCAAGAAGTCTGAACACTTGTCTAATATTTTTGCAACGGCGTTAAACAGCGTGTCAATCCCATGCAGTGTGACGATCTGGTTTCAATTGCAAATAATCGCGCTCCTACCAAATTACTCATCTTTTATCAGAAATCTCTTTAGTTCACCGCTTACTATCTACAAATGTCGTAAGTTGTTGTTTTTTTCAGAATTCGGAATGAATCAAAGGTTTTTTTAAAGAGAAAAAAGGTCGGAAACATTTAGAAACATGACGCGGGCGTTATTCCTCCAACCTTTCCTGTACATTACACCGCACATGTCTTTTCCTTCTGCTTTTCTACCTTTTTACTGACTGCCGGTGTTTTTATTTCAGAAGAGCACGAATACCGCCTTGTAATTTAGAACAATAATCATAGCGATAAAAATTTCAATTTTTTCTTCAAATATCATCCTTATCATCAACCCAGAAGATGATGATTGCTGCTGCCGAGATGAAAATGGTGCGCTGATGACGATGATGTTAGTAAAGGGTGCAATATGACGAAAAGATAATGACACACTTCTCGTATCTCGAAACAAACAAAGAAAACCAAGACACGCAACGACGCAAAACCTTTTTTTTCCGCACAAAAGATAAATAACCTCTTGACAGGGAAAACAACAATTCCCTGCGATACCACCGCTGTACTCTCTCACTCTCCTAGTAAATAATGCTTTGCTGCGTGTCCCGGTAAAAAAAATAGGGCCATAAAAAAGCAAAAAGGAAGTCATTCCAAAAGGCTGGTTACACCATATCACCACTACGGACGACAACGACGTCGTCATTCCCGTACCACGCGATCCCTCTGAAAAGTGGTCCACTTTCGGGAGTACACAAATTTCCCAAGGAAGTAAACAATTGGGAGGAGGAGAAGAAGACATTTTTGTACAAACAACATTGTTTGTTGTCTGTTAACTACTACAAGACGGTTATTATTTTTATTTAAACGAAAAAGCTTTTGTAGGGCCATTGCATGTTTTGGGAGGATTTTACTTTTTTAACCGGGGAAAAGGTAAATTAAGGTACAATCTCTCTCTCTCTCTCTCCGGTGAATTTTTATAGTTGTACGTAATGAGCAGCTCAGCTCTAGTTATTACTACATCGAACAGTGTGTGCGTATATACTTTGTTGTTGTTTGTGTGACAAGATAATAATGACAACGTCATTATCATCATCTTGTCTTTCAAGTGTGTCTGGATACCCACCATCACCATTTTTTTTCTTTACCGACGACGACGACGGAAAAATGAGAAGGAGGCTAATGATAATGATAAGAATAACAAGAAAAAATACACCGTGTAAAACAGCGCCATATTATACTCCCCTGTCATTTTTTTGGAATATCACTGCTGAACACGCTATTTTGTAGCGGTATCGTTGTCCGGATCCTGAGGGAGATATATTTTCTGAAGAAATTGTCATACGACGACAACGCAATCGGATGGGTGGTGGTGATGATGACGATGATGATGATGATAAGGTAAATGCGCGCTATTATTATCCTGTCATATGTGCAGTCTGATTGTCTTGTTAGGAGATGTATTTTTGTAACTGGATAGCTACTTCGAAGGGAAAAATTAGAGAAAAGCAGAGTATTAGTTTACATGTCGACGTGTCACGTAAAACGGTAACTAAATGGCTCGCTTTCGGTAAAGTTTCCCATAAGTGGTACACACGTGATATGTAAATGAGGGTCGGTCGGTCGATGTGTTATACGAGACGTAAATAAATAAGAATATTGATGCAATCAGGTCGTTGCTTGTACCGACATGTATCGCTTCGCGTCCGTAACGCGACCATCGAAACGAGTGTATCGCCGTCCCCAGGAAATGGAAAGGCAGTGTATCAAACACAAGGATACTTGCGGACTTTTCATTTCCCTTCGGCAAAAAAATGCGTTTGTCACGGTGACATTGTCACGAGATAATTTGGGAAACGAAACCTTGCGAAAGCCAAAACCCGTTTTCCTCTTTCTAATCTACTCGACGAGAGCCGAATAAAAAATGGAAGGAGATGATGGCAATCCAGAGCTCGAGTCGCTCAAAATAATTTAATTGATTCGCTGTCCTCTCCATCATCCTTTTTTCGTTACCAGCCCCATTGCAGTATAACTGTTTTCCTTCAGTCGCATTCGCATCTCTGTCTCTATCCTTCCCCAAAGCGGTAGACAAAAGCCGAGGCAAAGTAGGAAACAATACAAACGCAGAAAAATGGAAGCCTTTTTTCATCATTTCCTTGTTTCATCTCCGTCTCCCCTGAGAGATGTACGCCGACAGGGAAGAAATAAGAAGAAAATAATAATGACGATGTCTTCCTCACTTGCAGCTTGGCGCTGCTTCCAAGAAGATTATTTAATAACGCAGAACGAAAGCAAGAAAGGGTTAAGATCACGTTACACGACACCGTCTTCGTCATCATCATTCTCATCCTCATCATCGTCACACACTTCACTCTTGAGTAACTATGTACAACGTCTTCTCCGCACAAACCGTCTTTTATCTTCCTTCCTTCTACACACACTGTACGCATACCCCTTTCTGCTCTTAGCAAGATTCTCGGTAGTTTTTTTATGATTACTCGTTTTAATCCTTTATCCTTTGATCATGATGATGGGTATGATGACTGGGATAATGACAACGATGATTTTTCCCTAAGAGCAGGAAAAAAAACCTTCAGTTTTATCCTGTGCATTGCAGAACAACATTAAAAACGACAAGAAAATGGGGAATTGTTCAATTCGTGGAGGATAATGGTTCGTTGCGGGTGCGTATTCTTGAGCTTCTTGTTTTTATTCTGGGCTTCTCTTCTGAAAAATGGAGAGAAAACCTTCATTTTTTTTATCCTGCTGCAGTGCATCCTTATATTCCGTTCTCTCTCTCTCTCTCTCTCTCGCATAGGAGGAACGAGACCTCTTATTTGAGAAAAGGCTTCTGTATTTCAACGACGATGATGATAGGACTACCGCTTGGTTCTGCTGTTATTGCTGCTGCTGCTGTTATTATTATTGTTCCCTGTTTTACTCCTTTTTCTTGTTTTTTTCTCCCTCCTTTCATGTTTCAGTGGAGAGAGAGAGAGAGTTAATTTCATTTTGATGATGGGTAATTACCTCCTCTGATGCTCAAACTTTGCTTATTTTACTACATTAACAGCAATGTCATCATCATCACAACAGCAGCGTCCGTTTCATCTTTCCTCTCGTTTTTTTTGATGGGCTCTCCATTTTATAATTTTTCTATTTTACTTTATACTTTGCATCGTTTTTTTTCTCTGTGCGAGTCTGTTGTTTCTTGGTCTGTTCAAGTTTTTACGTGCAGAGAGCAAGAGAGAGTGAGAGAGAGAGAGAGAAGGTAGAAAAACATGTTTGTTTTGGAACTCGTCTATAGTGGCCTGCAGCAACGACAACAGCCCAGTAACATGTAATCAATCATATTAAACTAATACGCAAATAAC
>JAHZNE010004277.1:0-23109 GCA_027744055.1 Callyntrura sp. NNG-2020
CGACGATGCCGAGGAAGACGAGCCAGACGACAAAGTTGCCGACGTCAAGGAGGATTCCAACACGGAATCTTACAGTCGTCGACCCACCCTCAAAGTCTCCCCCACTTTAACCCCGGTTCCCACGCCAACCCCGTCCAGTACCCGACGAGTGTCCACCGCGCTCAAGCTAACCGCAGCCCCCAGCGAGCCGGAAAGTCGAAAAGCCGAGGAGGAATCTCTTCAAAATCCCCCCTTTTTAAATGGTATCATGGATTCCGTTGCAGGCTTCTTTGGGCGGATGGGATAAACGCAAAAAATATCCCCCTTTCGGTCAAGTTATATATACGCTTCGGGATGTTGCCTGGGAATGAAACGTGTTTGTGCCATGATACCATGCAAGTCTATACAAAAAAATATATTTTTGACATTACCATACGCACATTCCACAGATCACAGAGCGAAGCATATTTTACCCCATCTCATCTACACTAACCATAACGGTTAATTGTTAGTTTCCCTGTTGGTTCGGGCCAGTGCTAATACACACTTTTGTTGTTTTAGTTTTAAAAGCGTTCTACTGGAAACACATTTTTTTATATGTTTTTGTACCAAATCAAGTAAAACTGTATTATTGTGTATACGATTACTGCTAATAAAGCTTTCTCAAAATATTTTAACCACGCAAAATGGTGCAGGCACTCTAGTCAACTTTTTTGAGGGGCAGAGACCCCCGATACTCCTTTCTTTAATTTCCATAATTCAAGCTATTTAGTGTGCAATGTTCGAAATCCCCTTTAGCCCAAAAGGAAAAATCATATTACATCACTACCAATTTTATTGTAAGTAATCGTCGGAGTGAAACCCCTGCTCTATTTAATAATGATTGATTCTTAAAATGAAAGTCACTGCAATTTTGTCTATAGAGAGAGAGAGAGAGACTGGTTGGTCATTGGTCATGCATCAAAATCTCAAGAGCATTGCATATTATAATAATAAACTATTATGAAATTATGTCGAAGGTTATCATGCATATATGTACGTTTTTAAAAAGTTTTTTTGTCTATCAAAAAATTAAATGTATCCAACACGTTGTATTGCAATGTGAGACTCTCTGCCTCTCTCTCTCTCTCTCTCTCTCTCTCTCTCTCGCTCCTTCATACCATTTTGGATTGTTTGGACACGTACATAAAATGTTCGTTTGTGCTGCATAAACACGATTAAATTTCTATCATTTTATTCTTCTGAATGTCTGCATAAAATAAAATTACGAAACAAAAAAAAAGCGTTTGATGGTCAAGTGGTGAGTGTTGATAACAGATAGCTATAATTCTTAATTCTTTGCAGCTTATTGTATAATGTTAAAAAATCACGCCTGTAAAGTCCACAGGTCCATTTTTGTGACAACGGTATATACATCGCAATGCGTATTTACATATCGTCATCATCATCACCCATATATGCAGATATATATACATACATACACAATATATATACGTATATAGGCGACTATATGTATATGTGTGTGTGTATCCATTCGATTATGATGAGCGCAAATGCTCTAAATTAAAATGATAGTGAAGTGTTCAATTTAAAATGTATAAAAACACCTAAAGATGGATCCAACAAGCAAACAGCATCACAAGAGGAGAATTACACTTGAATTGATAGTAACACACGAAATAAAAAATACTTCATCGTACGTTTTCCATGTAATAATTCCATAAAAGATAAACTTGTTCAAAAGCAGACCAAAAAAAAACCTGCAGCAACAGCAACAGCAGCAGCAGCGGCGGCAGAGCAGCAAAAGCGACCACTTGCTCTCTGAAAGTACTTTTTGCTCTTTCCATACAACCGTGTGTATGTGTGTGTGTGTGATGAAATGAATTTCAGAAAAGAATATTATTATTATACACGCTTTCAATTCAACTTTCGTTGCAACTACTTTTGGCTGTTCAAAACATAAAATATAAAAAAAACAGGCACTTCTACTGCCACACACACAACTCTGCACTATCATCATCATCATCCTCATCGCTATACACACTACCAACAAGAAAAAAAAACGCAGAGAAGCGTCGTCGTCATCCTCGTCATTACCGCTTCGCCTTTTATTTCGTTTCTCAAACATTTCAAAATTGTGTTTTTGATTTCCCATCAACATCATCATCATCATCCTCGCGTGGTCATCCTCTTCATGCCACACACACATAGATAGATAGAGGAGATATATATATATATATATTATATACAAACAGACAAAACTGTAGGTATGCCTCCTTTCAATTTTTTTTTAAATTTTATTTTATACAGAAATATGACGATCATCGTGCTGCTGCTGATGATGATGATGTTGATCAACATGAAAATATTCCATGTTTTTCATTTCTATTCCTCGCTTCTCTCGCTCGCTCGGCATATTATACGAAAACAATATAAGGCTATGTAATTTTTACTTTCAGAACGACAAGTGGCGATGATGATGATGGTGGTTGGTTGGCGAGAGGGGGATTTGTAGTAACCGAGGAGGTATCTATGTATGAAGCAGCACTCACACACACACACACACACACACACACACACATGTAGACATTTATCCTTCCTTACCATTAGCACCACCACCGCCACCACCATGAACATTAACATCAACTATCTTACCGTAATGGTAATGCCGACGACGCCGAATATAACGAACTGCCCTGCTCTGTTAACAAATGTAAAATGTGTACAACCCAAAAATGCCGTCCTTTTTACTTTCAATTTTTATCCGTACGGTAAAAAACGCTTTACAAGACAAAATAATAATAATAATAATAATAATAATAATAATAATGAATCTAAGTATCCCAGCCTTACCCGTCGTGTACAGTAATACATGTTTATAGGAAACTCTCCTGCAGAAATGTATATTTTATATGTACACACATATATATATATATATCCGTATTATCTACCTCGATAAATAGAATTCTTCCCCGGCTATACGAAATAATAATAATAATAATAATAATATTTCCATTTCCATTATGTCTTGTGGATTTTTTTGAGAGACCTTTTGTGTTCTGTTGCTGGTATGCCCTATAGGGGACGTATGTATGTATCTTGAATCTATATGTTAGTGGACGTGGATGGTTGATGTTTAGCATTGTGTTGGAGTCTATATGCGTTTTCGTTCTCGGGTACATTTATATACATGTAATCTCTCTCTCTCTCTCTCTCTGTACGATTCTTAAAAACTCTACGACCACGACGACTAACTGCTCTGCCATTGTGTTTTCTGAGAGTGTTGTGTGTGCTTTTCATGTTTGTTCATTTTCATTATGTGTGTGTGTGTGTTTGTACTTTACTTTACGTACACACACACACACACATCGACTGTTGAAAGGGAATTCAGTGAGAACAGCAGAAAAGTATATTTTATGCTTGCATTTGACTTTTTTTCTACTACAACAGCTTCGTAATTTTGTATGCGGTGTGTATGGCTATACAACATGATGATGGCTTAGCTTTCTTGCCTGCTTTGCTCGTTTGCTGCTGCTGCTTCAAAAAAAAAAGAGAAGGGAAAAAAAGTCGATCGAAATTTCAAAAAACCCCAACAAAAACTATATATTTTTGTGAAATGGTCAGAAAAAAACGATAGAGAGTCGCCATTTTATCATAAAATTTTTTATACTTTTCTTGGTGTGTCTGTGTGTCTGACGGAGGGATTTCTCCATGAAAGGGTCCGGTGACGAGAAATTTTCTCCTCTTTTTTTTACATGGTAATCAGGAGTCCACCAGAGGCAAAATCATAACACATTTTACCTTGTTGTGTGTCTTTTATTTTGACGTATAATAAAATAGGAGCAGCAACAGCAGCAGCGGTAGTTTTTATAGACAGGGTGAGAGAGTGTGTGTGTGTATGTGTGCGTGTGTGTGTGCTCTCTCGCGGTGGTGGTACATATGTGAAATTTTTTACATGTTATCATGCATTTTATTATTAAGTTTTTCATCTTCTGTCCTCTCTCTCCCCCTTTTCTGCTGTTCTCTCTGTAACTCTAAATACACATTCAAAACAATCTGTGTGTGTCTCACACAGCGTATGTGGAGACCAGTAAAGGGCACCAAAATTAAGAAGAGGATTTTTTTAGCGAGGAAAATCCATGCAGCATTTTCAAATAATCATTCATAAACTTTTTTAATGAGTGCTGCTACTTGGCCCGCGCAGAGACGAAGCCAAAGGAACGAAACAAAACTTCTTTTTTTGGTGATTGCGTTTGCTTGCACAACTCAAATTTTATTATCACCATCTTAATTTCCGGAATTGGCTGAGTAGTCATTGCTCATCATCATCATCATCGTCGTCGTCGTCGTAGTCGTCATCATAATCATCATCACTGGTCCAACGTTGTTAGAGTGTGGGATCCTCTCCTCAAAGTATTATTTCTACGACTGACACTCGTCTTGTCTAGGAGGACCGAACAACGAGCTAAAAACAATTTTACTTCATACTTCGTATTTTTTACTACGAGAATACGCGCACACATTGCTCATTAATTGGAACTTTTTTTTTGGGAGGAAACTAATTTGTGGTTTGATTCAAGAAAGATGTTGTGTGATGTTGTGTTGTGAATGAGTGACGGAGTCCTACCACTTTGTACACTGCGTTGCGTTCCATGTCTACGGCTCATCTCCATCTCTCTCTCTCTCTCCTCTGTCGACATTGTAGAGAGATATAGTTAGCGAAGCCGGACATTGTTCAGCGGAAGCAGATGCCGTTGTTGGGGCAAAATATGTGTAATAATAATTATGCATGCGTCGTCAATTTGCATTTTTGTTCGCAGAATTCCTAAAAAAAATCCCCCTGTGTTTACTAGGCGGTGTGGGTCTGTGATGACGTGAAAGGAGCAAAAATTAGCAGAGAGAGGATTCAAGGTGAATTTGCAGAGTTAAAAACTGGTCAGTTTCTTTTACAGGAATCTCTGGTATCAACACACAGCGATGCCCGACCTTGCTATGTGCTTGTAAGTAAGAGGTACAAGTAGTGACCATGTGACATATTCAGCAAGTGTGTGTGTGCGTGTATTCATTTTTTTCATTACCTATTGTGCTAAAAGTATTAAATTGATCACCCAATTGATTACCCATTACCCCCTCATTGTTTCCTCAATTTACGGGCGGTCTCCTATTATTACTGGGGCAGTATATCTAGCAGTGGCGGTGGAATGTGACAAATGTGTGAATAGTTCCTAAGTGTGCACACAGTGTGAAACCGACAATTTAAGAAAACTGGCAACCCAACTTGAATGCAAAATGGCACAACGTGGAGGATCACACGGCTATTGTCTAAAATGGAAGTATCATCCGAACAATCTTCTGCATATGTTTAATCAGCTTTTACTTAACGAAAGTTTCACGGATGTGCTGGTGGCATGTGAAGGAAAAGCTATTAAATGCCATAAGGTAGATCGAACTCTTGAATTTTAACTACAAAATGACGTGTACCCGTGCCGGGTGTAGTGTACATAACGGTGAACTATTTTTTATTAATTTCAGATGGTACTTTCAGCGTGCTCTAAATATTTTGAGCAGGTGTTTTGTGAATATCCCCAGCAGAATTCGACCTTGGTAATATTAAAGGATATGAAATTCGCGGATGTACAGGCGATAATAGAGTTCATGTACCAAGGGGAAATTAATGTGGCTCATGTACGGTTTAGTGATATTTTAATTAATTAATTGGATTGAAAATTGTATGTGTGTGTGTGTACTTACGAGTATTTTGACGTTTGTAAATAGGATCAGCTTGCGTCGCTTTTGAAGGCAGCAGAAAGTCTGCAAGTGAAAGGTCTTGCGGATATCACGGGAGCAAATTCAGGAGCTAATCATGGGGGAGCGTCGTTAACAGGGGGGTCGAAAGATGATGGCACGGATTACGGTGATAGGGATACCGGGGGAGAAGATTCTACCCCGGGATCCCCTCCGAGTGGTTGCATCGAAGGCAACTCGGACGGAGGTGGATCCCTGCAAGACCAGCCGGCGAAAAAGAAACGAGGACGACCCCCATTAGGGATGGAGGCTTCTATGTGTAATTTAAAATATATTTAAATTTTGAGTAGTTGGGATTATTCGCAGGATGGCGACAGATGTCGTAACTTTTGTTGATTATTTATGGACAGCTGATGGAATGTCTCTGACGGTGTCTGGAGGGAATCCGATAATGGACTCATCGCAGGGTTTCGATGATTTTCCTGGGAGCCTTCTAGAATCCTCTTTTGCCTTGCCACGTATGAGGAAACCCAATAAACGAAAACCTACTGGAATGCCTTCGGATATGGAACAGGATGACGATTTGGACGATGATGGAGGGGATGTCGGTGCCGGTGAAGACGACGAGGTTACGGAGGAAGACCTACAAAATATAGTCAAGATGACAGATTATATAGAAAAGTTAGCATTAATTTCTTGCTTCGTATCTTATTTTAATTTTATTCGTTAAAAATTTAACCAAATAGTTTGTAATGAATGAATTCACGTGAATTTGCATTTTTCTGAATTATACAGAGGCGGATCAAGACCACAATTTTGGGAGGAACCAACAACAAAAAAGATAATGAATGCAATACGTTCTAAGAAAATGGAAATGAAAGCGGCAGCAGAAATTTTGGGTGTATCATATTCCACTTTGTATTCAAGATATCGTGAGGTATGCAAATGATATTTTTCAGTGTGTGTTTTCAATGCACCGGGTTGAATGTGGACTAAAAACTTTGATTCTGTTAATGTCCCGTAGTTGCACGGGTACTTGAAGATGCCACATACGCAGGATACAAATTTTAATTACTACCAAGTGCTAAACTTACTTCGAGCGGGTCAAATTTCCTTATCAGATGCAGCAAAACGTTTAAATATTCACGAAAAAACATTGGGGGCTTATCTTTCAACTACTATTACACCAAAGAAACCTAGAATATCTTTAACCCCGTCCACGTCCGCAATTCCATCAGATCCACAGTCATTCGCAATGGTATTTCAAATTAATTCAAGTACGCTTACATCAATGTTTGTTATTACAACGCCCAAAGTATTTATCCACCTTGTCTTTTCTCCTAAATCCAGAACCTTATCGAACAAGCAAATCTTCAAGGAACGCAAATAAGCAATTTACTGGAAAAGCAACAACTGGGCTACGACGACGAAGACGACGAGGATTCCGACGGTGACGTGGGGGGTTCACAAATTAGTCAAGCAAATTCTTCAAAAATGCCTTTATCATCCCTTGATCTACAAGAGAGTGAAGGGGGCGATGGGTGGCCTCGCTGATAGCTGCGCGCCTATTGTATGTGTAATTATTTTTATTACTGGATGAACTAATAAAATACGATAGGTAAGTAGAGAGTTGAAGCCGTGTAGAGTAAACCAAAACAGTCACACACACACACACACCTTATTATTTAGCAAGTTGGCATTTCCATCCTTTACATTTTTAAGAAGACATCTACTTGATAACGAATAAAACTTCCATATGAAAAATCAACTTTGTATTCACAATCTGTACAGGTAGACTTTTAGATTTACGTTGTTTTAAACTGAAAAAAATTATTATTATAATTATCATTATAATTATTATTATTATCATTATTATTACATCATGTATTTCCTTATTAAAGACATGTTATACTACTTTACTGTACTATAGCATATTTAACTATGCAAGTCGTCTCATGTGTCGAATCAAAAAAAAAGTATTCATTCACACATGCTTGACAGCACTCAATTTACGATTGTGATTTCATTTCAAGTTCCAAAGAAGTCCACTATAAAAAAAAATGTCAACTAATATTCTATATCTCTAGGTAATATGTACTTTATTTAGCTAAAAAAAGCGGTTCTTTTTCTGTGTCCTCCAACACGAGGAATACGAGAGATCCGTGTTTAAAAAGCATCTTAGGATCATATGACTATATGACTTCTTCAAAGTGAAAGTATTTACTTTAATTTACTATGTGTGTATTTCGTCCACATTTACAATATCTCTTCATTGGCTATACTTTCTTTTTATATACAACACACAGAGGTGTTCTTATATATACATGTTCCACAAATGTGTCATATATTTACGTTTGTCATAATATGTAACGTTGTTTAGTACTTCAAATCTGTAAAATCAAATCTGTAACGGTAAAGCTGGCGCAGAGAAAGATTATATATATATATAATTATATTATATCAAATTTGGGGGTCCTGCATCTATCGCGTCAAAGCTGCCTACATGAAAGAAATAATGTGGTATAGTGATATCCCTGTTTTTTTTTAACATCCAACCATTTTGCCAAAAAAGACCAAACCAAAAATGAACATTAAAAATAACAACTCCAATAAAAATTGTAAAAAAAAATATTGGCGTGTCACACTATCTGCCTAATCTACTATATAATACATATATATCTATATAGCTTCTCTGTAAAACTTTCCTTGTTGTGTGCCTTTTTTCGCCAGAAGCGGTTGGGTGTCAAAAATGTGCTGTGACCAAAAAAAATTTTTTTTTGGTCTTTTTGTCCCTCTGTCAATTAAGACATGACACGACTGAACTTTTACTTAGATCCTAGGTGCTCGTGTTTCCTCTTCGTTTATATTGATTTATCAACGTGTTATTATTAAGTAAATAATAATAATGATGATGATGATGCAAGTAGTATCTCCGTAAGTAGTCCTCGATTTAAAAATAAACATTTGGGCATTTAAATATATTTTATATTGTAATATTATAAAGAATGTGTGTAATGTTCTCCTGTATTGAAGCTATATATACTACTACAACTGTACAATATATGCTAGCTGTAAATTTCGTGTTTGTTGTAATTTGTGTTCTACTTCTAGATGTATAGTGACTGATATCTGTCTCTCTCTCTCTGCGGATGATGGTATCAGTGCTAAAAATTTTCCATGTGAATTCAAATTATCCATTTAGAAGCTGCTTGTTTCCGATGATCTCAGCTCTTCTATTTTGATGTTAAACAGGTCTTTAGTTGTGTAGTATTTTAAATATTGTAGAAAGTGGCTGTGTGTGTAGTAGTAGCAAAGCAATCATTCCTCCTGCAGGGTAGCTATTTTGTAAATAGGGGTCAAATACGAGTTACAATTTTTTTTTGTCAAAATTCGGGTGGAACGTCACCGTAAAAAGTTGAAATTAGTTTGAAATTAGACAGCAGGGAGGAATGGCAGGATCAAAATTTAAAACAACGGAAAATACAAATTTTTAAGGTGCGGCCGTTTGTATATGCGAGACGGAACGAACTTTTCATAATCCTATTGGACCATCTTCATCATAGCTAAAAAAAATGTACAAACATTTTTCACGTTTTTTGATTATAGCCTTGATTACTATTTGGTATTGTTTGAATTTACATGAGATTATTGATTACAGTTCCTCAATTTTATATATATTCCTTACTACAACGGTATTTTTCAAAAAAAAATGCATTAATTAATAATATGTTCGTCCTATTAAACTTCCGCGTGTGGTGGTATCGCGTTCGCGGTGTGTCCATGTGCCGCGCAGTTTGGGGGGCATGCACGGTTTCTACGTTCCAACTTTTAGTAAACTTTATATAGAGAAAGAAAAAAGTTTGTACGTGACTGATTTAGTTGACAAAACGAAACAAAAAAAATATGGTCAGTTACACAAAGATTTATAAGTAAAAAAATATTCTAAAATTGTGCGTCATCGCCTTTTCTTTAAACCTTTCTTCTTCGACGTAGCGCACAAATATTATGATCGCTACCCAAAAAACTCCTCACCCCTCACAAGACATTAAAATTGAGAGTAGGTCACGTATTAATAACTATAATAATAATAATAATAAAAATTGCCTTGCAAAAGTTGTCTGTGTGCTCAGGTGGGGTTCATTCGGGGGGAAGTCGTCCTTCCCTTCTAGAGGGAACAAAAACGACGAGGATGTAGTTGTATAGCAGAGGTTAGCAAATTATTTATCTGTAAGATTAGCGTGTGTACTAACTGACGGGCAAGTTATATAGGGAGAATGGAGGTTGGTTAAACGTTCAAACAAAGGGGCATGCTGCTGTTTGCAAAAAAAAAAGTCTTATCAGTGTTGCCTCTGTGCCCGTGAAGATTTTCAAAAAAAAAATATTCTCCGGACTTATTTTAACTAGTGATCATTATTAAACTTTTGATTGTGTGAACAAATTGCATTTAAATTTAGGTATACTAATTTATACATATATACAATATATATATATATTATATTAATAACAATGCGTAAAAAGATCCACACACAAAAGTATATGCAAACTATGCACTGTGCACTTAAATACATTTTTAGCCTATTGTGTACATTAAAAAAGAGAATACAGTATACCACATTACTTTAAATCCAAAATTGTGTCAAACTAGGTTAAGCAGATATTATTTACAAGTCTTTTGGATTATTTTTTGACTCTACTTTTAGTTAACTTCTTTTCGTATGCTTGTTAATACCCACCCCACTTTTGGAAGGATCAAGAAATATAAAGTGTAGCGGTCTTCAGAGATGGTTCGCTTAAATGTAAATGTAGAAAATGTGCATATACAACGGGCCGTTTGTGAAGGGGAGGAGGAGGAGGAGGATGATACGAGTTGGTTGGTTAAAATATACAAACTAAACTGTGTTTATATTTTTATCAGTGTCAATTTCATAAGTTGTCATATATTTGTCTTGTGAGCGACGACGTGGTATACGTATATAGAAAAATATTTATAATGGAGGTGATTTGAAATGTTACGTAGTTCTTTAAAAAAAATTATACGGTGGTATGAAGTTTTACGGTTTTACTTTAATTGTAATAAGCGAATGTATATCTTCATGTATATAGACACACACATACACACACACACACACATCGCGAAGCCAGCCAGAAAAAAGGGAGAAGAAGGAGGGAGACGGTAAGATATAGTTTATTGACAGCGTCAACAACATTTTTTCACTTCTTCTTTATGAAAGTGTACAAGTAAAAATGTAGGTGCCTAAATGTAAAGCTACTTGTGGCAAGATCAAAAAAACTAAAAAAATTATATATATTACGATAATATATTCTAAAAGTACGCATGAAAATTTTGTTCACGCCAACAGTATATTTATATTTTACAAATAAAAATCCCAGTTATCACAGAAAAAGAATGGGTGTCATCATCATAAATGTCATCATTATTCACTCATTAAAATCATGATGTGCGTCCATCTGTTCCGAAAATATTTCGAGAACGGATGCAATTTTTAAAGTCTGTTTGGGGTCATACATTGTTATAACCTCCAGAGGACGTTTGCTGCTGAATTCTGCTGAATTTTAAAAACCAATAACGGCAACCGTTAGAAAACTGTGGCAGTTTCAACCTTTTTTTACTAATGGTATAACCTGTCGTGTGCAAACATGTTTTATGCTCATTGCTTATTGGTTTGGAAATCGAACGCCAAAATAGAGTGAAATTGCACAGGTACAGGAATTATTCTTATTTTGACATTATATCGTACTGTAATATCATATTTTAGAAGAGCCTATTTACCCCTTTCATAAACTATTCTGAACTAATTCTGATAAATCATGATCAATCGTGGCTCTATTTCATGATAATCATTCTATAAGAATTTTAAACAATGCGTCCCAGATATCAGCAAGCAAAGTGTCTATTGTCTATAATGCAAAATGCAAATCTTACATTCAAGTGTTCCACTTTTTTTTTACCGTATCAGCAACGATTAAACTTTTGTCATGAAATTCATGTTTCTACTTCCTGCTCTAAAGTGTCTCAAGGAACTAAAAAAAATATATGCAAAATTTTCCCACTTACTTGCATTTGTACTAGTGGCTGCCATTTTCGCTGTCACACAATACATATTTAAAAAAGGATGAATTTGCATAAGCGTATTTTGTGTATTATTTCTAAATTTTAGGAGACGTGCAATAAGTGTAAAACAAATCAACACGTCGGAATTATGAATGTCCCTGTTCGACTTTTACCTGGCAGCATATACAACGCCATTATTATGAGGAAGCCATAATAATATTTCACAGCGTTTTCTTGGCATTACATTTCGTTCGCCAGCAAACTCATTCTATTTAGGACCACAGGACCAGCTATAATGGTTAAGATTTAGGATGGAACATAGTTTTCGCATAGCATAAAAGGGCGTACCTCTCAGCAACGCTGAGCTGACCCCCGACCACTTACGGGCCTTTTTGCAGGTTCCTAATGTAGTTATCTTGCTCTGGCCTACATTCAAGTATTCAAGCCGATAAAATGCTGCTGGTCCTACATTAAAATTTACCACATCCCTAATCTTCCTTACAATCATCAAAATTCCTCTTGACGCTGATCAATGTAAATATTATGCATTTGGCAGGATCAACTTTTTTTCCTCTGGCTTACTTGCCTGCCATCGACTTTACCCTTTTATTACTACCACTTTACCTCTTTACTCTCTACGCACATGTCGCACGTGTGAACCCAGGGAAAATGTCTTTCTCGTCGCTCTGCTTCTTCTCTCATATCCTCTTTTTCGCAAATATTTCTCTGCAACTCAATATAATATGTATCATTTTGGATTTCATTCAGCTGTTTTAGCAGAAGAGGAGCTCTTAGAGGAGTGCGGAGAGGAGAAGGTGCAGTTGTGGCGACTCGCCTAGTGTGATGCGTAACGTGATGCAGTTTCTTCACACTTGTTTTCTCTCGTACACGACGACGATGAACAGTAATATATAGTGTTTCTTTTAGTTGTACAATTTTTTACACTTTTTAAATACCTAACACCCTACCACTTATTACGCTTAACAGAACGTACGCAGTATTAGGGCAGAGAAAAATTTTCACGCAAAATAAACAATTTTTTTTTGCATATATATCCTTTTTAAATACACAGCCAATGTAGAATATTGCGACAGCAAGAAATACAGTAAAAAAAATAATTAAAAATAAATGGTGCAACTAGCTAATTGGTTAATTTCTTTTGTTTTCTCACACATAAAAAATGTTTAAGTGCCCTTTAGTTAGTACTCGGTAATGCTTTTGGTGCGTCGCGAGAGCTCTCAATATCAAATATCGCTTTTTATTAACCCTTTTGCAGAAAAACAATGACAAGGGATTGAGTCGTCGGCAGTGGTTGAGGCGTAGAAGCGGTTGGCTGTGTAACGTTTTAGGGATTTCACTCTGTGAATGAGTGCTGACGACGGTTGGCGTTTAATGTGGGAAGGAAGTGGGATTTACTGTTGGTAGTAAAATGAGTCAGTACAGCAAGAGAGATTAACAAACTCTCTGGGGATTTTCGGTGGTGGCGGAAGAAGGACGAAAAGAGAAATTTATTATTTTACTTGATTATCGTCAATAGGGGTTGTATTGTCAGTGTAATTATAGCCAAGTAATCAGTGCCAACACGAACAACCAACGGAGTTTAATATGATTACCAACGTCTATAAATAAGTACTATTCTAGTCGGTTAAACGTAATTTTTGCGTCAGTTTAGGTGTACTCACTCTTAAGTTATTTCGGATAAGCGCAATTAGTATTGATAATCGTTAACTTTCCTTGTGAAATTGCTCGCTCTCTTCGACGAAACCTCACAAATACGTTTAAACTTTAACGGGATGAGACGGTTTTGATTTTGTTGTAAATAGTGACTGAACCAAGTTGTGGCCAAACGAAGACGGTTGAAATTGACGGCGTTGTCGTTGTGTCGTTATAAAAAAATACGCGTTTGTGCGCCAACGGATCTAGTAATTTAATGTTGCCTGAACTCTGGTGATGGTGGGTGCATTAATGTTATTCAAGGTGATATATAGTAGTTTAAGTGAAGAAATGTGACAAACTTAGTTGTAAATTGGTACTGATTATGAACTATGACTGTTAAAAATTGAGATTGCTGATTTCACTGTGAAAATCAAATTCTAAGAGCTCCCGTATATAATTGTTACAAATTAGCCATAAACGGCGTGCAACAAAGGCAAGTTTGTCTTTGCTTTTACCATTACCATTGTAAGTATTAATGTCTAATTAATTATGCATAAAATTGATCATGGCTAATGCAAATTGTTTCTAAATGGGCTTCTTTTAATGCTTACCTTGAAAAGTTTATGGGGTTCGCCATACGGGAAATACCTGGCAATTAAATTGATTAATGACAGAGATTCCTTTTTTTACTTGTTAAAAATTGTAGCTTAAGACGATTCCATTGCCATCAACATGGACGATTTCCAGATACAGTGTCTACCATTGCTACTAAAATTATACATCTATGGGCTTCACGGTTACTTTGTTGAGGTAACGTTTACAGCCATGTGGGATTTCTTTGCTTACAGAGATTGGCGTTTGCAAGGTACTGCTGTAAATTGTACTTAAATTACTCCACATTAAATGTGTCATTCAGTTTTTGTCGTTACATGTAAAACATTAAAAACAAATATGACTTTTTTAGGCTGTTCAAGCATTTGGTCACTGGCAATTTACGGGACGTGCGGTCTGGCATTAGAAAAGTTGAGCAGACTCCTCCGAGAGAAAAATATTCCGATATATTTTCGAGCAGTTGTATATGTGCTAGTCATATATTTCTGGGAATACACTAGCGGCACCCTGCTAAGCCTCGTTTCTGCTTGTCCGTGGGATTACAAGGATTTTAATTACAACATCGGTGGGTTGATAACGTTGGAGTACGCCCCTTTTTGGCTAATTACTGGGCTACTTACAGAAAGGGCTTTGGTGGGTCGTTTAGATCAACTACGTTGGCTATCGGTTCAAAATGATGATTACCCTTGTCACTCACAATCATTAAATGGATTTAATGCAAGTACAAATGGCATAAAGAAAAAAATGAAGTGAACATTGTCTCACTGGAAAAAAATGTAGTCAATTATGCTGATCAAGAATCCAAAGTATCGTTAACTATACATCGTTATTAGTTTTTTATAGTTCAATTTCATACACAACTTTTGGTGGCTATTGTAAAAGTAAAAATATAAAAATTAGTTTTTATTATTTTTTAAGTGTCGGACATTAAGTTACACACAAAGTGGGAAAAGGAAATGATCTGTAATCGTAATCTTGATCACTATTATCTCTAAACATTGTGATTTATGTTATGAATGTACTTATTCTCATCGGTGTGCGTTTCTTTTGCTAATGTTTTGATCTCTTTTTAATAAAGCGTAGAGGTTTGTGATTACGGTAGCTTGTATCCTTACGACGACGTAAGTAGAATTTATAATTAATTAATGCACGGTTTGTTTTTGTTTCTAAAAAAAAACGTTTTAATATTGCTGGATGAACACAACTGCTATTTCTAGCATTCCTGTACCTTTGTAAGTGTTGGTGTTAATTGATATCGCTTCAGTTAAGTTTAAAAGATGTCAGTTGACGAACATCTTATTGTTATCATAATTACCTATTATTATTATGGTGCGCTCTAAAACAGTATTAAAAATTCACATTACGGTAAGAGTTAATGTGTTGTATGGCTATTAAATCTGAATATGAAGTGTTATTTAGACTGGCAGTCTAGCAGTTAAATAGCAGTCATCGGAACCACGGTATAGTAGAAATAGTATAAGAGGTTATATGTAATGTAGACCTTATTTTTTCATTAATGTATAAATAGCAATGTAAGTACCTGCAAAAGACGAGTTTGAGAAACTTTTACTCATGGTTAAACAAAAACATTATTGAGTAGGATTAGAGCGTTAACTAGATTTAAGAACGGCATGTTCCACTATTTATTTTATGTATTCTCAGAGGATGAAATGGTAAAATAATTTTAATGTGTATTATATGACCCTTACTATTTCCCTGCCACAACTCGAAATGATATTCTAGATTTTTATCGCTAATTTGGCATTTGGAAATGCTGTGACGAAATATAAAAAAAACTCCTTCGAGCTTGGAGCAAAACAAAGAGAATTCCGGCGTATCATTAATTTAAAACGTTTACTATTCCTATATATGTATAATATGTATACTTGTGTGGTCAAAATAATATGAACTTTATATTATAGTACTGAAAACTTGAAATAAACGGACAGTATTTGTTGTTTTTGTTTAACCTGAATGTTTAACTATTTATTTTCATTTTTATACTCGCATTTAGATATGCATTCAAATGTGATTATAATTATTATGCGCATACAGCTTGAATTTGGTTTCCGATGCAGAAACAATAATGAATAAATTAAAAGTTTACATTCATTTCAATATAAATCAACTTTATAACCTTATAAATTGGAATAGCAATGAGACAGGACATATAGTTTCTGCTTGAAATAGGCCGTAATTGACAATGTTCTAAGAATATTTCAAAGCGTTTACGTAAAAACTACTTTAAATGCATATTGCTATCGTGCTATGTGTGGCATATAGATTTCAAGTATTCCTTTGTAGACGAACATAAATTGGGACACATTTTCACACATTCCTATGCTATATTTTACACAAATTTTGCAAATATGGACATGGGCATGTCCTCCACGTTATTTGATTTTTCTCTCTGGAAATAGATTATGGTATCATTGAAGTGCCCCAATTTTGGTATGATGATGATGATGATGATCAGTAGCTAAGAATCCACCATATTACCCGTCATAGAAAAACAAAAGGAAAATAGAAGTTTTGGTATAGATAAAATTTTGTTCTTGAAAGAATGTCTTTAAAACAGTATGAAATTTCGTACTCGCCTTCTCTCCTTTTGTTTTCATCATTTCTCGAAGCATGGGAACATAGTGGCCTAAAAGTCCCCTGCCACCTGCCACACCATTCAAGAAAAACCGGTATGCGGGTTGGGTTCCAGCGTAATTCAAGGCAACACCAATTACGTACACGAAGGAATATGTGTGCGGCATAAATTGTAATCGTACAATATTCATTTTTCGCACTCTTACGTTAAAATTTTGCCAGAACTGGCATATATACAAATATACGATCCATTGAATAAGCCATCAGGTTTGCTTTAATATTCTATCTCCATTTCAGAGGAAGCTGGACTAATTACATAACGCAGGTTATTTCGCAAAACCAAAGCATTAAAGTATATTATATCATCATATTATAGTATTATTTCCCTAACAAGAATGTATGTAGTTACAATTACAAAACACATTTTCCATCATTCAACACTTATTAAACAACCAGCGGATTCAGCAAATATTTTTTAAAACTCACAATAAAACAGGGCAAAAAACACAGAATACATCTTTTCAAATCGTAAGTAGGTATATACGGGAACCGGGCACAAATAAAAATTCTCAAAAGTTGTTTATGCCTCGCGAGGAATTCCTGCTAACTACTAATCACACCTACAATTTTGCTGCTTTGTTTGTGCTTTGATTTATGTTCCTTCTCTCCGTTTACGTACACGCACATTGCATAATCACCTCTTCGCACAGCGAGCTAAAAAAATAGCATATCACAATTTTCAAAAATGCGCCGTAAGAACCTAAAAACCACTAACGAAAACCACTCGTCGGTCAATCATAAGCTTACTTTGTAACAAGAAACTGTGAATGCGTCTTTCTGCCACTACTCAACTTGATTTGGCATCAAAGATAAAACAACGCATTTTTTTTTTAAATTTCCAAATGGAAATGCCAATACTCCGCCTACTCAGTCTGATATTAGTGGTGCTGGTGTTCCAATTTTATATACATTCGGTGTGGATCCTCAACATACTCAAATACTACACCTACTTCCTTACCTCCACTCTAGGGGAGTCCCTGGAGAAAGATGGAGGAACCCCAAAGACTTATGACTTTATTGTTGGTGAGTGAGAAGTTTGAAGTTATGTAACGGCGCGACGACGGACTGATTTTTATAAAAATTAATTTTTATTTTACAGTGGGAGTGGGCTCGGCAGGCTCCATATTGGTGAGCCGTTTGTCAGAAAAGTACAAAGTGCTCGGCATAGAAGCAGGCGGTACCCCATTTCCCGCCAACTCTGTGCCCATCCTTGCCAGTCAACTGTGGAGTCATCCCAGTTGTTCCTTTAAATATGAAACAGTAAAGCAGGACAAAGCTTGCGGGAGTTCCTCGGGGAAAATATCGCACTGGTTTGGGGGGAAAATGCTGGGAGGCAGTAGTAACGTGAACGCGATGATGTACGTTCGTGGGCGCCCACAGGATTACGACCATTGGGCTACCCTGGTAGGGGATGCGTCTTGGAACTACACTAATTTGTTGGCATATTTTGGGAAAGGGGTAAATTACAACGGCGAATTCGACGAGGACGCGGGGTTTTATGGTGACCCCCAGAAGATGGGTCTCCACGTAGAAAAAAACAGAAACCTGAGACCCTTACACGACGTGCTAATGAAAGCAGGAGTGGAGGTAGGTCTGGAAACCAATGTCAACCTTAACGGGTGGATGCAAGGCAGTGGTATGGGACCGATGGAAGTATACCAGAAAAATGGTGCGCGACAAAGTGGATACACGGCGTTCATAGAGCCAATTCTGAGCCGAAAAAATCTACATTTGGCGTTGTACTCCACCGCAATTAAGCTAGAGCTGGAGGGAGTGCAAAATAGGGTTGGGGGCGTTTGGTATAAACAACAGGGCAAGCTGAAGTTTGCGAGAGCCTCAAAAGAGGTCATTGTTTCGGCAGGCGCCATTGGTACCCCAAAGCTCCTAATGCTGTCCGGTATTGGGGATTCCAGGGACCTTCGTACAGCAAAGGTGGGTTCCTAAATAAACCAAAAGTCAAGATAGGGGCATAATTTTAATTTGGCTTTAATTTAGATTGATCCTAAAGTAGACTTGCCCCGCGTGGGGAAAAACCTGAAAGATCATTTGATGACTTTGGTAATGCCAATCGCCATCAACTCCACTTTGTCCTTTGTACCCGAGCGAGATTTGGGGGCGAGGAATATCCTGGATTATTTTTGGTATGGTACGGGACCTTTTACTGCTCCTGGAGGAAATCCTTCCCAGGTGTTCTTCTCTTCAAAATATTCCACGAATACAAGAAATCCGGCATTGGCAAAAGGCAAAGACGACTGGCCAGATCTGCAGTTGATGATATCTAATGTGGGATATCTGGAAAGTTTCTCAGATGTGTTTAATTTCAAACCCGAATTATTTCGGACACTGTACGACGGGGTGCCCAACATGGTTGATGGTATTATTGTGTCAGTGGTACTGGGAAGGCCGGAATCGGTGGGAAATCTTACAATTACCAGCAGTGACCCTGACGAAAGCCCCGTCATCAGCCCCAACTATTTGGCAGAAGAATCGGATTTGAAACGGCTTGTAAGCGGTATTAAGTTTGTCCTGCGCCTGGTGGAGGAAACGGAAGCTTTTCAGCGAATTAACGCCACCTACACCCGCGCGCCGATCGAGGAGTGTAGGGACCATCGTTTTCGCAGTGATGCGTATTGGGAATGCTATGTACGTCATGTGTCCCACACAGTGTACCATCCTGTGGGTACTTGCGGTATGGGGAAAGATGTCAACGGTGGCGTTGTCGACTCCCACTTGAGGTAAGAAAGATATGTCATACCTGAAGTCTGTACCTCTAAAAGAGCGTGGGATATAAATGCGATGGGGGTTATCTTTACTCCTCAGGGTGTTTCATGTCCCTGGCTTGCGAATCGCGGACGCTTCAGTCATGCCAGAAATAGTGAATGGGAATACGCACGCCACAGTAGCAATGATTGGGGAGAAGGCCGCAGACATGATTTTAAAAAGTTGGCCGGGGAGCGGTAGCAGTTGTCCGGCTTCCCAAATGCGTGGAGCGACTACAGAGTCACAGGACGTAGGAGCGTGCTGAAAATGCTGGTATCTACTTATTACATATATGCTCTGCAGAAAAGCTCACCTCATTTTCACCTTCATAACTCATTGTCAGTATTCAAAGTTCAAAAAGCTAATTTCAATTATGTGGGTGCTGTGACCCACTTTTCCAAAATGATGTATCGTTGAATCCAAATAATAAAACGGCGTAGTCCACCGTCATGAAAAACTGGGGAAAGCGTTTTAGCATAGCTATTCGTTTGACACTTTCTTAAAACATCTTAAAAGGTTTTTAAACATAGAAAATCGATAAACCGATAATTGCGCAGTCACACAGTCCGCTGAACGAGTTCTTTGTTGGGGTGTTGTGGACTGTGGGTGGCCTGGAGGACTCATGTTGTTTTTGAAGGACAACGCTCATCGTTGAAGGACATTGAAGGATGTGCATTTAAAATTTTAAGTGGCAATTGTCGTGCTTGGCTTTCCAGCAACTTTTGGTGTTGTTGTTGCTTTGTTGTTGCGGGAGCGTAATTAAGTCAAGTTAATTATGCAAAGCAGCATTGTGAAGGTCAGTGTGAACAATATATATATCCTTCCTTCATCCTTGGTCTTCAGTCGTCGCAGTTCCATCACACGGATCGCATGATCAAATACAGCTACCTCTCTATCGATAAGATTAGATTTGATTTTTGTAAAGAAAGAACAATTTTTCTTTCTTCATAATAATGGTGCGAGCTTGGAAAATTTGCGAATCAAATTTGGACGAAAACAAAAGGGATATTTGTAATGAAAACGTTGAAGAGCTGGACTTGGAAACTGTGCGAAAAACCACTGGAGTGATGTACTGGAAGGTGAGATCTATAATACAATCAAATTATCGTTAAAATTATCGTTGTGACACAATATCTTATTATGGTGGTTTGTTGTCGTTATAGCTGGATGCGGATGGCTACAAAGAAGATGGAAGTTTGGANTATCGTTGTGACACAATATCTTATTATGGTGGTTTGTTGTCGTTATAGCTGGATGCGGATGGCTACAAAGAAGATGGAAGTTTGGAGAAGATTCGAAATGAAAGGGGTTACGGCTACGAGGACGAAATTGAAGTGTGCTCGGAGAAACTTCCAAATTTTGAAGTGATGGTTAGTCGTAATGCTTAAATAATATCATTAATTTATATCACATTTCGATTAACAGTAATTAGTAATTATGTATGCATTTTTGTAATGGTAAATTGCCTTGTCAATGTGCCAGAGAAAGAAATTTGCTAGGCGGAAATCAAGGATGTCAATCGCAAAGATGGGGGATCCCAATCCTGGACAGAGCTCCTCGGTACAAATTTAAAAAATAATGCGTCCCCGGTACTGGTACTGGTCCCTCAGAAGGACTCACTGTAGTCACAGTACCTTTCGTAAGGTATACTATTAGTCCTCCAACTATTATGTAAATGGTATATAATACAGTATGGCAATGACAAACAAACAATGGTAAAAACATTTTGTGCGGCACCATGATTTCAATAGGCTGGAAAATCCAGTCCAAAAATTTACCTATGTTGATATTGATACAAAAACGCATAACGTGAGCATCCTCACAAAAAATGGTAATGATATCTGCTTTCCACTTTGCAATTCTTCAGTATTATTATTCTTTTAATTCTTTGAACGCTCTCTTTCCAGTAATTGTAATATATATTGTTTTGATAATAAATTGAATTCGCTACTGTTGAATAATCCAAATATTATGATTGATCATTACTGTTTCAAATGGCACCTGGGAAGTATAACTCGTAAGACAAAGACATTAAGGAATTTAACCATGTAAAAAATTGTAAGGTTTGTCCAATTAATAAATCCCAAGCATTGATTTTGTCGTATCTCAAAATTATCTCTTCAAGCCACTGTTAGCTTTTTGGGATATTTGTATATGGGAGGCTACGACCAATTCGAGACCACGGTCAACCAATCTAATATTAGAAGTAGAGCCAAAGATACAGCGACATTTACTTACCTCCAGAGCTGTGCTAACCATGTTAAATTAATAAAGAGCTTAGAAGATGCTTTTCAGACTACAAACGGAGATATAATAGACAGTCTTATGGCTTTATTCGAAAAGGTTACAAGTTACAATTATGCAACAGTATATTGATAAAGCCCATCAAAATGTTTAGACAATAGGAAAATAAATTTAATTAAGGTTTGATCATCGAGTCCTTCTACTGTTTCCTACTTTGCTTGATTTTTACTTACAGTTGTAAACACTTCGAGAAACCGGCGTAACAGAGTAAACAGTGACAAATGGTTCTATGGAGTTCAGTGCAAGATATCTTTAAATGTACTTTAATTTTGTCAAATGTTAAGATACAGTGCCAACACCAATGAGGGCTCTCATCGCTATTAATTTGAAATGCAAGGTATCGCGGGTACAGTGGTTATATTGAATAATCCTGAGGGATTCTTGCTGTTTTATTATCAATTTATGCTTAAATTACTAACTTAGCATATTACCTGTCTCCTTTCATACATATTCCAGAAACTCGGTAAATGCTGTAATAAAACTGTTTGCTGTTTTCTTTGTACTAAAACACATTGAATTGAATATAACAAACCATTCTGAGATAAAGCAAAAAGGACGATTTGGGATTTACGTTTAGGACAAACCTTATTTGATGGGATACATTGGTGCAATGCTACTTGTGTGTGTGTGTACGTGTTACAGTAATAACTTTGTGTGGACTGTGTGACCTGTACTCATACTCATGTTGTTTTTGTCATATTATATGCATTCTTGAATACATCTGGTATACTTGTGCTGTGGTACACAAAACAGGATCCATGTCGAAGCACATTGAAAGATATACAACTCAATACACTTCAATAGTTATTTCGTGCTTGGTTTTCGAACAACTGTTCTTGGCATGCGATGCGTGAGCTTAATTACGTCAAGTTAATTATGCAAAGGAGCATTGAAGGTCATTGTGAATACTTTATCTTTAGTCGTAGCAGTTCCATCACACGGATGTCCAACCACAGCTAGCTCTCTACTTAATCATTTGATAATATCACATCCAATTTTTTGTAAGGAAAAACAATTTATTTCTTTCTTCATAATGGTGCGAGCTTGGAAAATTTGCGAATCCAATCTGGATGAGAACAAATGGGATATTTGTAGTGAAAGCATTAAAGAGCTGGACTTGGAAACTGTGCGAAAGACCACTGGAGTAATATACTGGAAGGTGGGATCTATAAATAAAATAAAACTTTGGATGTACAAGCATGACGTAAAATTGTCGTAGGAGTACCTTATTATAATAATTTTTTTTGTTATAGCTGGATGCTGATTGTTACAAGGAAGATGGAAGTTTGGAGAAGATTCGAAATGAGAGGGGTTACACCTATGAG
>JAHZNE010004278.1:0-10693 GCA_027744055.1 Callyntrura sp. NNG-2020
CCGCCACAAAACTCTCATTTTTTGACTGACGGGCAACAGTGACTTTGTATCGAACGCCACTGCTGGGTCCATTGACACCATTCCAAGCATGTTTCCCTTCTATTCTCGCGATTATCTGTTTCCGATGGTGAAATGATAACCACTGCTTCCTTCGAAGCGTTGCTAATCTGCTAAATGAACACACCACAAACATTATTCTACCACCGCTTTGCACTTAATCACAAGCATAACATTTTGTGTTTAACTAGGGCAATTCTTAGGAAAACCCGGTACTACCAGTTTGGCTAAATATATACCAAGCCATCTTTTACTTTCGACATTGGAAATGAAATTTTGGAATATATTTTATACTTACAACTTCTACATGGCGCGTTCACTTTTAAAATTTTGGTGCACTCTGCTCTTTATAAGCACGTGCATTGAATAAAAGCTTATATTATTATGCTTTTCGCTTGGCCAAAATCCCATATGCAACTGCAAACAAACCGGAGGCATATATGCAAAAACAAACCTTCGCGCATTTTCGTAAACTTTTGCCATTTTCATGTTTTTTTTACTAAATTCAAATTTTGAAAATTGCCGACGATTTCTGCTCTTGCAAGCGGATTTTTTTTACAAAATGGAAAAATTTATATATCCATTTTATTTTACGTTTTCCTTTTTTATTTTTCGAACTCATTTTCATTTCCACAAATGTATTAGTGGAACTTACGATTATGCGATGAATGGGATGTGACGTATGCTTGCATCATTTTACTCTCTAATACCTACTATCCCGAGTAAATACCAACTTGACAGAAAAACGACAAACAAAACGTGATCAGCAGAATCCGTAGTATTTATTCACGTTTATCCCTCCGCATCATCGAGGACAATATGAGGGACCACATATACAATTGTTGGAAAATTGCTGACATCTTGGAAGAGAGATATAATTCCTCTCTTTGGTTTGCATAATTACACGAAAACGAAATGCTTATGAAATTCGATGTGTTCCATCATTCACATCCTATAGGACGCAAGCAAGTAGGGGGAAGGAGGAGAAGGTAATACAATTACATATTATACTTTGAATCCATTTAAAGTGGTTGCAAATGGTCCCTCGAGAAAAAAAAACATTTCATGGGTCTGAATTTATTCATTGATACTACTACTATGGAGGACTTTCGTTACGTAAAATATTCCCGTGGTAGTTGACCACTCCGCTGCTTTACTTATTGGATTAAGTTTGCTGCAAAGAAGCCCCAAAAATGAGGATACGCCATGTAGGAGAAATGTCTGCTGGATGTTTTTCGTTCGCAAAGGATGATGGTATTTTTGTTTTAAGAACAATTGTTATGTTGAGTGTGAGTGTGAGTGCGAGGAAAGTGACGCAAGCTTCTTTTACAGTAATAACAATTTCCCTCAGATAACACGACGATTCACCCCAGTTTGGCTTTTGCTCGTCGCAATTTAGTTGTTGAGAGGTTTGGTAAACTTTCGTTCGCATCTTTTGTAGAATATCCTGTTTTTTATCCTTAACCAAAAAAGGTTATTTCAACTTACTTGAAGAAGTTTGTTTTTTTCTTATCATCATTCGATTGCGTTCACGCAAAACTCATAGGATCATATCGGACGGATTATTTTTTTCAATTTGTGTTGCAAACTTACTTATACCAGGTAAAACATAATTGTCATTTAAAAAAAATAAATTGTGATATTTGAAGTACTTTAGGGTGGTGATTGTCCATTTCATTCCAAAAGGAAAATATTTCATCGAAACCCGGATCATGGAACCAGAGGTACGTCCCGTCAAATGAAATTCTCTGTATTTCACCAAAAGTTGAAAAGTGCATTTAAAATAGCTTATGATTTTTTCTTTTCTAGTGGGTAGTGATGCGAGTAGCCTACATGGTCCTCTTTGTCACTTTAGTTTTAATGGCTTGGGCATACATGATCCAAGCACAGGGCATTGCAGAACCCTTAGTAGCGGAACCGTTACTTACCCGAGGTCATCCTGGGAACGTGTTGGATGTATTCCCACCCTGTTCGTTTAACCCTTTATGCACATGTAGCAAACCCGGCCCCATGGAGTATGGTATTGTGGCGTGCCATGACGTACCGTTCGGAAATATTCCCCTCAATTTAAACACCAGCCGAGCTTTCTTGTTGTCCATGATAGGAAACAACCTATTAGTCCTGGATAAATTACGTCTCGTCGGTTCCGGTATAAATAAAACTCTTACGTCTTTTACTCTTACGTTGACCTTGAGTCGGTCTTCTGAACGGGATATCCAATATCCTTAGTGAGTAAACAGAGCGTCTTCCTTAAAGTAATCAAGTTTCCCTAAAATATTTTTTGAACAGGTATATGGAGGTTGGAAGTGAGAGAAAATAATCTTAACTACATTGCCGATGACGCATTTGTGGGCTTATCAAAATTCTTATCGGAGCTGGACTTGGAGGACAACCATTTAACGGCCATTCCCACCAATGCCTTGAGAAGGTTGTCTAAACCAGCAAAACTCAAAGTTCTTAACCTAGGGTGTAAGTTTATCATCTAAAAAATTCGAATCAACGTTCCAACGGAAAAGAAACCTCATGTACTTGTTTTTACTTAATCTCTCTTAAAATTCCAAATAGATAACAGAATAACTGACATTTATCCGGATGATTTGGACGGAGTGCCTGCTTCAATAACGTGTCTGCGTCTAGCTGGAAATATGATCACTTACATTCAAGAGGTATAAGAAATGTGTACTTGTATTTCCAACCGATTCCAAAAATATGTATTTGCCTTGTTTTCCAGGGAAGCCTCATTCAAGATTTCCTTGGTCATTATTACCATAATTTATTCGTGCCTTAGCCGTGCCGTCTAGTCGAATGTTGTCAACCCTTTCTTTCCAAGTAAAATTATGCTATTTGGTATAATTCACGTTTTGGTTATATACTTTTTCCGTTAGTACTTGCAATTTTTCTCATTGATAACATGTCGTCTTGAAGCATACGCATGCAGAGAAACGACAGGCAAGAAACTAATTTGATTTAGAAAGTTGCTTCCTTGCTTCACCTAATCACGTTGTACGGCTTCGCTCACATAGCAGTCTAACTCTCACCGCTTTTTTTTAGGTTAGTTCACCTAACCTAAAACTGAATGTTGTACACATATTTGTAGCCGTATCGGTAATTGGGCCATCCGAAACTCTGGAATAATTTCATTAGAAAAAATAATGTTGGAATTAATCATTGTTCTTCCGTGTGTGACTATATTCGTGTACAAAAAGGACAAAAATGCAATCGTGTATGCCAAAAAAATTGGTAACAGTGTCGCCTTCGTACTTTTATTGCAGGATACTTTTGCAAATTTGCCCCGACTGGAGAAAGTGGACCTCAGTGACAATAGCATCCAGTTCATTCACAGTCGTGCTATTGCGTCCCTTTCAAAAAGTTTGACAAGCTTGCATTTTAGTAACAACCTGTTCCAAAAGATTCCATTCGAAGCTTTGGCGAACCTCGACCTAAAAAACTTGGTACACAGTTAATAATGTATATGCAGAATCGATATAAATGCATTGTCAAACCATTCATGCAGTACGCGTGATAGTGGGAGAAAGTGAGGAAAGACCATGCGCGTTGCTCCCAATGAAACGTTCTTTTCATTTGTATTGCAGGACTTGTCTAAAAACCTGTTGACCTCCACATTTGACATATTTTTCGATAGAAAATTGTCTGTGGGAATTTTAAATTTGGAATACAATCAAATTTCAAACCTGCCTCCTTATGCGTTCCAAAATTTTAAAAAGGCCTCCATTGTTAAGCTGGCTTACAACCCCATAACTGTCCTAGTAGATGACGCTTTCAAAGATGCAAAAATCGAGGAGCTCCACCTCGCTCACAATTTGGTAAACACTGTTCAGCCCAAGGCGTTACGAGGTCTTGAAATCACACTGGAAGTGCTGGATTTAAGTTTCAATAATATTTCCACCCTTCCTTTCGAGCTCTTTGAAAACTTTGATCATTTAAGACACCTGAACCTCGATGAAAACCGCTTGCGGATAGCCCCAGATGAGCTAGACAACTTCAGGTTGTTCACCCTGTATCGCTTCAGTGTGATCGGGGACATGATGACCCCATTTTCCATGGAAGACATTGAGCTAATGAGAAATCTGAGGAGCTTAAATATTAGCAATTTTGGAATGGCTTCCCTCACATCACAAGTCTTTGACGGATTTGGATTAGCTGTGGAAGACGTGAAAATTGCACAGGGAACACTAACGTCCATTAAAGCCGGAGCGTTTGCTCCTCTCACGGGTCTCAAGTCGATCGACTTGTCTGATAACAGAATTGAGAGAATAGACAGCGACGCATTTGAAGGAGTGGGTCACTCCCTTCTTCGATTGACCATGCATAATGCGGTTAAAATGAGCGCTGTTCCGGCCAAGGTTTTCCGGAAGCTGACTGCACTTCGGTATCTGGATTTAAGTAGTAACGGTTTCTCCAGTATTGGGGAATCAACATTATCCGAGACCAAACACCTTCTTCATCTAAACCTGCGTTTCAATAAATTGACCGCAATTCCACGAAATTTATTTGACTGTAGTAAAATCCCCAGGATCCAGAGGGTGTTCCTAAGCTTCAATAACATCAAAGAAATCAAAGAAACGACTTTTACCAGATTAAAAGAGCTGGAGATCATAGAGCTGAATGAAAATTTGCTGGAAACGATCCATCGAAGGGCATTTGAGGATTTGACAAATTTACGGATATTAAATCTTGCGGGGAACAGAATAACGATTTTGAAGGATGAAGCTTTCCAAAACCTACCCCGCCTACAGGTGAACCCTATTATAACTATAAAATAATGGTACGAAGGCTGGCAAGGCAATTTTGGGGCACTTCAAATAGATTGTCACGCCAAGTTGTATGAATTTTGCTAAATTTAAATTCACAGATGCTGTTATTAAATCACAACCGACTCACTTCCATAAACTTGGACGCTTTTGAGCAACTGGGAACCTTGAGTTCGTTTAGGGTGAATCTGAGTTACAATAATCTTCAGCGTTTGATTCGTGATGACAGCGAAATTTCGGATTCGACTCATTCTCACGCTGCCGCAGCGGAAGAAGAAAGCGACGAAGTAGACGAATCTGAGCATGTTCACGTGCCAAGTTTGGCATCAATATCGTCCTCCAGTATAGAATCTTTGGACTTGTCCCACAACAATATTAGCTACATTTCACCCAACTTTTTCTCCCCAATTAGTGGCGCTCTCCTTGAGCTGGATATTTCGCATAACCGTTTGCAAAATTTGACCTTGGAACACTTGGCCGGTATGAGATTTATCCAGTACTTGCGACTCTCGAACAACGTGTTGGATTCTATCGAGTACAATACCTTCCGGGAATCGAAATATATTCAGGTTTTGAATTTGGACAAGAACATGCTCCGTGACTTCCCTCCCGACCTGTTTGAAGGTTGTGTTAACTTGCGAGTTTTGAGCGCAGCAGACAACAAGATCAGGGCGCTCACAGATTCCATTTTCAAGGACGCGCAGCTGGAAATTTTAAACGTGGCTAAAAATCAACTCGTCCGTTTTCCGGAGAATGCACTCACTCGAGTGGCTTCCACTTTGGTGCAGTTAGATTTGTCCGGGAATGAAATATCCAGTTTGGCTCCAAACCAGGTGGAGTGCCTGCAAAAGATGAGGTGGAGATATAGATGAAATAAAGATGGATTTAAAAAATGCATCCAATTAAACTTAATGGCGGGTTTTCCAAAAAATTTAGGTGGCTGGATTTATCAGAAAACCGGATTGTTGTAATTGCAGAATCAGCTTTTGACAGCCTTCATACTCTATTACATTTGGACCTCAGGTAAAGCAAATATTTTATTCGTAAATCATTTTTGATGTCGTGCTTTCTTTGTGTATTATTGTATTGTGATAACCTTCCATTTTCTACACAGTGGCAATCCCATAGGAAGAATCTCAGCGAGGTTGTTTGAAGGAATCAAAGATTCGCTGCTGCATATTCACTTGGCTAACATGTCTCTAGAAATGCTCCCCGAGTTTGAATCCTTTTCTAGACTGCTCACTTTTAACTCCTCGTATAACCGTCTCGCTTATCTGCCTACCAACTTCGGAGTTAACGTGTCTAGTCTGCGAACACTGGATATCTCTGGGAACGACATTCCTGCGCCGCCAAACACTATATGGCATACTATACCCCGACTCTCCCAAATATTTATGAAGGAGAACCCCATAAGGAGCTTGGCAAATGAAAGCTTTCTCCAGTTAGAAAGACTTCATGAGTTGGACATTTCCGACTTGCCTCTGGAAACTGTACAGGTGAAAATGACATGTCGACTGGAATGTATATGTGTTCATATTATTTTTAATTTACATGCGTCTACATTTACCCACGGTCTACAGGTTGGTGTTTTTTCTCCTCTGGGTTGTCTTAAGAAGTTGACTACAGGACCACTTCCCTCATCAATCAATCCAGGTTCACTAATCCAAACTGTGGAGTCTCTTCAAAGTTTGCATTTAAAGGTCGGCGACTTCTGTTTGTTTGTACTATGCTCGATGTTGGCTTGAATGCACATTTTGAACTTTGTTTGCTTCAGATGGAAAAACCGATGATGTCTTCGGAGCTGAGGTCGTATCCCATTCCGGAGAAAGTGTCCGCTATCACCATATCCGGGGAAGAATTGCTAAGTATTTCTGGACGAGCCTTTGATGTACTTTCTACATGATTAGTTGAGTCTACATTTTTCAAGGAAATTACTTAATTAAAGAGACGCATTTTTCTGTAGACATTAATAGGTCGGCAGTTAACATTAACGGTGGTAGACACTGGTCTAACGGTTTTACCCGGTGAAGTATTGCATGAACTCGGAGACGTAACCCAGCTCAATTTAGTTATTGGAGGCAACAACTCTCTCCTAAAGACCATTTCCAATCCAAATTCCCAGTTTAAGAGAGAACCGTTTGCCACTTACTTGGAACATCTTGAGTTGGACGAGGACTTGTCGCTGGCGTGCTCTTGTGAAAGCGGGTATTTCATTTAACATTGCTAATTTTATTATCAGCCATTCATCATTATTCATATAGTTTGCTAGTTTTATCTTTACCGTTAACAAAAGTTGAAGTTTCACAAAACATTTAATTTACTACAGATGGATCGAATTTTGGTTGCGACAATGGATGGAGAAAGCATGTCCAATAAGTTCCATCAACCCAAAGGATGACTACCAAAAATGCAACCAAATTTTGAATGTTCTAAGGAATATCAACTGTCAAAACAAGCCTGGAACGGATCTAATGCACGCCTTCGTAAGTGACCTGGAATGCGGATGGCAGAGTTCGGCAAGTCTGCTCTGGAAGCAGTGCGAATGTTTTTATAACATTCTATTAGTAACTTGTGTCTCTGTTATTGTAGCACCTTTTTGGTTGAGGCCATTATAAAAGACGGCTAACCTTTATTCAATCGTAAATGTCATTAAAAATAGATACTACGAAATATTGTACGCTGTACTAGCAATGCCACTACATGTTTTGATTTAACCAATAAATATGCTGACATGAGTACCAATTCGAAATCAATCTCATCAAATGCGAGGGTGTCTTCATTTTAATCATCAGATATGCTTTTGTATCCACTCCTTTCTCCGTTTGGTACCATAGCTGAAGAATGTTCACAGACAGAGAAAGTTCATCCCTTCATAATAGACTGCAGTAATGACGAAATAATTAGTTGGGGTTTAAAGGTTTCGGTCTCTCCGTCCGACCAAATGTTAAAGTTACAGTAGTATCACGTTGATAAAAGAAACGCAATACTAAAATCAATGCTTGTTGGTGAACTAAAATGAATCGAGTGAAATTACGTTGGTGAATCGCTTATGCTTTCTCCGTTCAGTACTAGACGAAGTACACAACAGCGATAACAATTAGTGCAAGCAATGCATTATTATTTAGAATTAATTCTTTTTATAATGGCGATTCGATAGGGTTTTATTTGACATCGGATATTATTTCGCTTTAAAATATTTTTATACACATGGAAGTATTTAAGAACTCTTGTATTTGAACTTGTTTTCGAGAAAGAACATGTTTAATGATGAAAATCGTGCGTCACCGGTGCCACTCTCCAAAAAAGTAACATTTCCCATGTATCATCATGGTTTATTTTTAAATAACGATAAGAAAGAAAAGAATGTTTTTTTTTTCGTAAATTTTTGAAACGGTTTTCCTTCTATAAGCTATTATCTAATCTGAGCCAGTCAATCCCGAGTTGTTCAAAAATATTGCCTTCAAAATATCTCTTTCCCGCGTCGTTATCGTCATCAGTCTTTCTAGTCTACTTAACGTACTTTCCCTTACTTTGAACAAGAACGAAACAAATATCCAGCGCGTACACAGGAGACGAATAAATTTTGCCATTAAATGGGTTTTCCTTAGTTAAGTAAATAAATAAATATTAATACTTTTCAGGATATCACGTTTAAGGGAAATGGTAAGAGGGACTAAAATAGGTTCCTATTATTATTATTATAAAAACATGACTATCTACTTTTATCCATAATTATTAACATAAAGATCAATATAAATTTAAATATAATATTATAAAGTGCTGAGAACATTGGACTTTTCCTAATTATTCATACATAACTGTATTAAAATTGTATTACTCCCTACATAGTATAAATATTTAACATTAAAATACTTAATCACTATTTATTACTGAATTTGCTGTGTCTTTCACTAGGAAATGCATAGAGGTTATCGCCATTTTGTTGACAAGTTGTATGTAACCTATTGTTTTAATTATTTTAAAATCAGATCTTTGGCCCACAAACCTGTCGTTGTGTCATTCTACAACAATTCTATCGTTTAAAAATGTTTAATAGCGGTTTTGTCTTTGATGCTAACTGTAATGTGAAGTTGAACAAATAGCCTAAAGCCTAGGTATTCTGATGATGGCATGCATCCACAATTAATTGCATTCCTCGTACAAGAAGTGCAGGTATGCATGTTATTACGATCGCTCAGATATTTATACAGCTAGGTTAACTTTTTGATAAAATCTTTGCGTTGGTGTTTGTGTCTAACAGTATCTAACCTAAGAAAGTATTGAATTTTGTCCAGTAGCCGTTCCCGCATGCGTCTGACTAAAATGACGAACGTGATTATTATGGAGATTAGCTGCTGCCACTTGAACTTGATTTTGTTGTTCTTCCATGGGATCATCATGTTCAGTAATTTTATGAAGAAACGCCTGATAAAGGTGAAGAAACTGGAGGCCACAAATATCACATTTGTACCGAGGTATTCGGTGAAACCATAACTTGTGAAGAATTAATCCCACCTTCCGCGGGTATCTCCACGAGCACTTATTTTCGCACAGAGAATTGAAGCACTTGTGACCTTCTCGAGGATTCCGGTAAAGCCAAGCAAAGGTTCCTTTTTGACAGTAGCGGCGACGCGGCGATACCCGAACATTGTCCCTTTTGTAAGTCTCCCAGAACTGTATCATTCGTAGGAACTTTTTAATTTTTCGCTGAAACCCTCCAGACTCTCCCTGTGAATCGAGCTCAGAGTTGTCGTTATTAGCAGTTGGTCGCTTACTGTTATTCCACTTCCTCTTTCGTCGCCTTGTCACATATTCCCGTTTTATTCTGGGCGGCATTGGAACAACTTTCACTTCTACAAGGCGAGGGAAAAATTTGATGCTTTCTCTTCTGTACAAAGTCGCGGTTGAGGACGACAACTGGGAGGACCCATCCATCTTTGGCTTTTTCAGTAGGGGTTCATCTAGTCCTTCCGGTAAAACTAGCCCCGTAAGATCATCCACTAACCGATGATCTGTGAAAGGGAGTCCTTGAAAGTCGGACGATGTCAGAGTGTCCATTTTCATCAGGAGAGAACTGTGTGTCTCGAGGGTGATAGGAGACGAGGACTGTAATTTGCATACCACGTCATGAATGTCGTTCTCTTTCACATCGTATCTTGCCCGATAAATGTTAACGCAGAGACTGCATATGGTTGTGTGATGCAAGCGCCAGTGGGTAGTGAAAGCACTGTTGGATGGCATGCGAAGTCCACAGTGAGGACATCTACATAAAACACACGATTAAATATTACAAAATAAAAAACGACAGCTTTTCCGCGTAGAGATTTAAACCGATTTTATTTACCTGACATGCTCCTCCGACCCGTGATCATTTTGAATGTGTTCCTTCAGGGTATTTTCAAAAGGAGTGCTAAACATACAGTCTTCTGCTTGACACACCAACTCAAAGCCAGTGTGTGCCCTTTGATGCTGCATCATCATTTTCTTGGTAGCACAAGTGTAAGAGCAAGTGCTGCAGACATAAGTACGCAAAAACCGTTTAGTGGTAGACGCCTTCGCTCCTTTGACGGCGTCATCTTCCGCGGGATTTACAAGAATGTGTCGTCTTTCGTGAAGTTTCCGAGATTGTTCGTCTACAAAATCTATGCCACACTTGTCACATAGCGTTTCCGGTTCTGTTTCCGAAGTTGGTTCAATCGGCTCCGGGAGGGATTTCGGAGTTTGATGGATGTTGGATGTTCCAGCAAAACTGCTTGTGGACGGAACCGCTGCTAAGGGATTTGCTGTGATAACTCCTGTCTGAGATAACAGTTGATCTGGGGCTGTGACTGATTCTGATAAATTGACTGAATGTTGATTTTGTG
>JAHZNE010004279.1:0-40580 GCA_027744055.1 Callyntrura sp. NNG-2020
CAAACTGTATTATACTTTACCTGAAGTTCCAATAGCTGATGTCAACGTTGGGGTTCAATGTAACATGTCTTTGAGAAAAATTAGTTCCCCTGCCATTGGCCAGCCATACTTCGTAACCTGAATTCACCAACATGAACGCTGGAAACAATAACAAATTTCTAGTTAGCTAACAGGCGAACAAAGCGTAGACGCAACTACATACCTAAGTTTTTCAAACGAACCCAAATTTTTCTCTGCATCATTTTGAAGCACCCATGTGTCGGCCGCTGTTGCCATGCCATGGAATAACAAAACTACGGGTTTTCCTTTCTTGGGAGGAGATTTGGGGCTACCTAAAAAAAGTTGGGAAACAGAATATGAATGATGTCATTTTTAATTAAATTTGCATAAAAATACTTAAAACTTTCGCATCAAAATAATTGTCATTAACGGAGTAAATTGAGACCTGAGATTCTAAAGATGGTTAATATGTACCCATCTTGAGTGGTAACGTTGTCATAAGTTACAAGATTGTATCCATATTTACTTATTAGTGCATCCTGTATGAAAAAATCACCATCGTATTCATATCGAGATTGCTAAATGAATTCGAAAATTAATGCAAACGTGAATAACACGACTGTGAATTATTCTCACCACTCGTAAATCCTGGTCTGGGTGCCGGCTGCTTCTACGTTGAATTGTTTTCTCGAAACACAAAGCCATCTCATTGCTATCCCCAAAAATGGTGCGAGTCGGCACATCATCGTGCACACAGACGGCATCGGATTTGCTGTCGGCTTCACCGACAGAATATTGTCGACGAAGTGAGGGTATCAAGTTGAGGAATTGACAGACCGCCAAGTAATTATTTGAGAAAATTGCAAAGATAAATGTGATTGAAAAAATTGATAATCGTCTCCTTCCATAATTGACCATGACCACTTAAACACGTTGTCTAGCTGTTCTGCCAACGAACCGAACGAACTGTACACGTCTATTTTCTGGCGATCACATACAATTTTTACTCGTTACCTGTCTTCATTTCTATTCAATACTGGCAAGCTGTTTGGAGAACCTGGGAATTATTTAAGTTTTTCAACTACGAAGCCAGACGTAACTACCTATGCCCCTCGGAGATCATCCGTTCGTCCGTATTAAATTCGAGAAAATTTGTTATTCTAAAAGTATTCGTACTGGTAGCTATTAAATTAGAATTGAAACATTTCTCAAGTATGTGAACTGTGATGTGATACTGTGAAGCAAATTAAATTTTCCAACTTTACCACTATTTGTTTATGAGTCACCACCTCTTTCGTTTCCTTTTCAACCAGATTGATCTGGTATGAAGTACCTAAGCAAGCCCTATTTCGAACTTTTCATACCCGCAAATCCTTGTTAGCACTACCAACACAGATATTCGAAGACTCGCAAATGCTTGAAAATTGTTTCTGCATTCACAGTGTGTGTTGTGTGTATGCATACATCATAATCATGATTCAAGATTGCCGTAGGATGCGTGTTAATTCTACGAATATGTTATATTTATTCTTCTACACGAATTTAGCTTTAAAAATCATAGAGTCCTTATCTTATAAATGCTTCAGTGGCTAAATTTAGTTCAGGCAAATATTGCAAATGTGAGTGCTACACAAAGCTAGTCTTTCCTCGTACAAAAGTACAACGCTATGGTTATATTGGTCATACACAATAGCTATCAACCGACGACGGTGCTCTGATTTCCCTACAGGTTTCCTCACGTTAAACATCATAACCTGAGATGGGAGCTAAATAGTTTTCGCTTTGGTGCCAGAGTTCCCACAGTTACTTCCTCCACGCAAGCAAATGTAATTCCAGTAAGACGAACAATTTTATTTTCGTTTTGATTTATTTACGATAAAGTCTTAACCAATATTATGTAACAAACATGTACAATGATTACGCTTGTCTGCCCTCTACTTTTCACAAGGTTCCCTCGGTTCCGTTGCTGGCAATCCCGTTTCCGTAAATATGCACGGATATTGGTATGGGTTTGGGAAATGTTTTGATGGGAAATGGTTTTTCTGTTGGCGATGAGACTTTATTCTTGGCGGTTTTATATTTGGTGGCGTATTCCTTAAAATTTTCTAGTACGCGGTTGTAGACAAGAGTCTCTGCGTCTTTTGCAATCATAAAATCTGCATTATTAAAAAGTTTCCATTCGACGCGATGAACTTCCTTGAGAGTCCCTTCGGGCAGAGAACTCTTCGTCATAACGATATCCTACAAGTAGACAAGACGTTACAAAACAATAACAAAAGTCGTTTCCAAATGTCTTGCACCATCTTGCGAGCATAATGGTAAGTATAAATCAATTTTTAATTAACCTCGAGGGTGGCCAGATTATCACCATTTCCAAAGTAGATGTACAATGGAGCTCTCAAATTTGTGAGGTTATATTGTGGAGGATCATCTTGTCCGTAGAATCTAATGTTGTTAAATCGGCCGTAGTCATACTTACGGAAGTCACAACTTTTAATGGACTGTCCCATGTGAAGCGCTGTTTTGAAGGACATTGTATTTGGGGCTTTCGACATGATATTAGGAATATCGTTCTGTAACCAAGTAATACCAAGTTAAAGATGTTTGTATTAACTAATCTCAAATTTAAATTGCTCGCTTGTCTTTTTACGGGACTTACAAAATTTATTTGTGGAGCGTCAAAACCGTAAAGAAAGAACAGCAAGTTTCCACAAACCCCACATTTAATTGCTGTTGGTGTACACAACTTGGCCAACGTTGGGTTTAACCGCCAGTTAGAAAAAGCCAAAGTGCCTCGCATGGCCGTATTTATTTGTTCTTGAACCACCGGAGAGATTTCCGTGGCAGAACGAAACAAAAAGCGAAGGGGGCTATTGGTGTGTCCTAGAAACATGGATGGTCCCAACATAACCGCAGCTTCTATTTTGTCGTTTAGTTCAGGATGCTCCGCAACTGCAGCAGCGTACGCAGTGGCTCCTTGGTTATGTCCAATGAAAAATACTTTGCTATTTCCCGTTTCTGCAAGCGCGAGATCAATCACTGCCACCTACGAAAGAATCACGCCAAATAAATGCTAATATTAACTCCTCCCCTTAAAAACTGACAAAAAATGAGAAGCAAACTTACCAAGTCAAACACCCCAATCTCATGGAAGCTGTAACGCAAAAATACTTAAGTTCACATAAAGAAATGCAGATAATGGTTAGGAGTAAGGTTTGTATTGAAATATTGGCTATTACCTGAAATTCCAATATTTTATATCCGTATTCGCCTGCATAGATGTATGACCCCGAGACACGTCCGTTCCTCTTGCATTGGCTAACCACACTTCGTAGCCTTCATCAGCAAGTTTCATGGGAAGATTCTTTCTAACATCAGACTGTAGGACCCATTCATCTGCTGCGGTTCCTAAACCATGTAATAATACAACGACAGGTTTTCCAGAACGGCCAGATTCTTGAGGACGGGGTCCAGTAATCCGGAAAACGGACAAAATGTATCCGTCGCTCGTGGTTACGTTGTTGTAGGTAACGAGATCATAGCCGTACTTGGAAATGACTTGGTTCTGGGGATATAAAAACATTGTAAATATTGCATTTTTAAAAAATGGATAGAAACAAGGACCCAGTTTACACTTACCACTCGCAGGTCCTGGTCCTGATGACGCCTATTTCCGTTGACCCAGGGGACGGGCTTTAAACAATACCTAAAGTCGGCTAAATCCTTTAACGAAGGATACTGTTTCATACTTGCACTGCATCGTGGGGTCAGCACAGAGCGTACCAAGCCGGGCCTTAGAAGTCCTTTTTTGAAAAAGGGAAAAATGGATTCGCCCGTGCCAAATAATAGAATCAAATGGAATATAGCGACAATCGCGAAAGTGCCTAGTCTCCGCTCCATCATGTATCAATTCCGGAAACTTCCGTATTTTCTTTAAAACTCAAAAAATCTTTCTCTGCCAGTTTTCCTTTGACACAACTTGAGTGGAAGGGGAGCAGAATCAGAACTGTGATGTCGGTTGATGGATGGGGTACACTTTTCTTGAGCAGAAACGTGTAACAGGTTTCACTGGTGTAAACATTTTGTTTCACTAAATGATTAGGCCATTGTCAGAGTCCGGAAGTGCGGACCCGCACGTTTAGTTCCACATTGTGCATACCATAATCAGTATAACATTACGAATAATAACATGGTGACTCATCAGTCATCACCCCCACACCTGCTATTAGCATCAGAGCAGGGAAATAAGTTGCAAATCCGAAAAAGCACGTTGCTGTGTGGTAGGTAATCACGCTACCTAAACCAGTCATTCCCCGTCGTCAATTATTATGTAATGTTGCATAGAATAATTCGTATAAAAACAGACCATTATTTTTCGTGCAGCACACAGGGAATTCATAAACGTTGATAAAAACTCAAAGGTTTTTCACCCTGTTGTACCCAAAACCGCTGGGAAAGCTGTGCTTCGAAAGAAGAAAGGTGGGAACGATGCATGGCTGCCTGGTTACCGCAACAATGGGATATTGTTGTAATTGTAAGTATATGGGATCATTATTTTTCGTGAAAAATTGTAAATCAAATGGCAACCGGATTAAGATGTATCATATAAACTGATGACGCATACTCGTGATATACAGTTAAACACAAGCAGGCAAGCTTAATGTTGTTTGTGCTGGTCCGTAGCTATCTCTCTTCTCATGCTAACGTGGGTAAAGAAGTACTTACGGTAGAAGTTTTTAAACGAGGTAGGTATTAGGTATTCACCTAAATTATGTTGATCAGTTGATTAGCCTTTGTCTGTCTGGGAAGTTTTCGTCTTAACCGGATGAGACAATAAAGTAAACATACGTACCTACGTCGTTTTTGTTGAACATGAAGTCGGTTTTATGAGAGAAATGGATATAATTACGAGTATAATTCCATATCTGGGCAGTTAATAAACAAATTCGTGTACTCGTGAATGATCAGACTGACAAGAACCCCTTTGTGGCTGCCATAAAAGCATGCATGGGGGAATTATGGAATGGTCGCGCAAGACACAAGCAGTTTCCAGATAGTAAATTGGTGTAGGAGTCGTTCACAATACACGTTACATTGCGATATGCGACCAATTGTATGTTTCTCACAGCAATGGCGCAGCATTACTGGTTTTCTGTTTATCCAATTTTCAATTTTAGTGTACCTTGTGTTATTTGAATGACCCCTGAACCGTTCAACGCACACCGGAAACAAGAACGACGTTGACTGTTGAAATGCTCCATGCACAATGCACACAGTGCACAATTCAAATAAATTGTATTTTTCATACAACTCCATTACATAAACTGGTTAAATTAATAATTGCCTTCAAATGTAAATATTAATTAAATTACTTAACCACATGCACTCGGGAAGGAGCATGATGTAATTTATTTTATACATTTTCTTAGGAATCTTTCTTTCTTTACTTGCCGTAGGCGTGTAATTGATGTTGAGCATATACGGGTAATTTTCACGCACCCAAATATTTAATGATATGTACTTTTTACACATTTTTTGGCCAGTCGTTTAAAATCGTACGTGTATCATTATTGATTATCTTTTCCGTCATTCTTCATCATTATCATTATTAATCATACTGCAATTCGCACAATATATACATCTAACAAATGAGGTGTATCATTATTTGGAGGTTATTGCTTGCTTTTAAAAACACACCACAGCATTGTATTATTTGCTGGTATAAACAAAACAACCATTTACAAATGATCCTCATTACTTCTGTTTTTCTTGTGAGTGCAGGCGTTCAATGTACCTTAGTACCTTACGACCCTTACGTTCAATGTACTCGCATCAGATCATTAGAGAGGTAGATTAAGTTAAAATATTTCTAAAATTTTCCTTAGGTATTGGTAATTGGCTTCATTTTTGAGACGTTCCAATATTTTAAAATTACGTACAATTATGTGCATTTGAAGTTCACTGTGTGACAGAACTCAATATAAAACAGAAGCGTCATGGCAAAATTTTGCGTTCCACTTAACGTATTGTCATAATTAATTGCTTACAGTATTTTTGCTATCAAATCCAAAACAACAGGAAAACAGTTCTAATTAATTGATACCAAAGATACTCATATCCAAAATGTCATGTATTTGCTTTAATATAAAATTACTACACATGTCGATGAGCGAGTCTACATCTACCTCAGAATTAGATTTACGTTTTACTTCGCTTTGCTATCGCCACTTTACTTTACAGAGTTTTTATATTTTTCACAATTCACTTTATAAACATGTCAATGAACAAGTCTACATCTACCTCAGAATTAGATTTACGTTTTACTTCGCTTTGCTATCGCCACTTTACTTTACAGAGTTTTTATATTTTTCACAATTCACTTTGTCTAATTGGATGATGGCATAAGGATTAAGGATACGCCACAAAGTTAAAAAAAGCGTGGTGAATACCTCAAAACACATATGAAGCCATACTGCACCAACGACAATATCATAAAATAATCAGTTCATATTCCCACGAGATAAACATTGTTGCGTGAGCAACAGAACAGACATCTATTTCATGTGCCAAGCCAACTAACTCCAGAGCTGTAGCCTTAACACACGTAAACATAGACTTGGTTGTTTTTGTTTGGGCCAACAAGATGCAAAATATGCGGTATGAATATAAAAAAATAACCGGTCAATTGCTAAATAACAGAAAATAGTTGTGGTTGGTATTATTGATCCCAGTTTTTTCGTAAAAAATGAGTATCATTTTACTTATTTTCGAAAAAGAATTAACCTCAATGAATTTCTCTATAAAACTCAAAACCACAGCTCATGTACAGGAAATATAGTTAGTGGCAATTTTGATATTTCACGACCGTGATTCTAGAAATTTATTGTTTACAGATTTAATGTACATTGCATTTATAATTTACAAAAACGACGCAACAGCTAATTAATCACTATTCGTTGTATACTTTTGCATTGTCTCAATAATCCCTTGATACAACAATACGTCTGCATCATTTGCCAAAACAAAGTCCATATGGTTAAAATGTTTCCATTTCACATGCATCAGCTCTTTAACGGTCCCTTGAGGAAGTGAATCCCTTAATGTGGCAGCATCCTGTTCACCAATAGTTTTTAATGTTCGAAGGTAAATATTTAGAGAAAAATGGTACAATTAATTTTCTAAACCTTAACATCATAAACTTACCACAGGTGGAACAAAGTTGTCTCCGTCCCCATAATAAAGATACATCGGCGCTTGTAAATTGGTAAGATTATAGGCAGGTGGGAGCGTGTGGCCATACTTTCTTAAATTTCCTTTCAAACCGTAATCGTACTTGCGAAATTCACAGCTTCGAAAATTTTGACCCAGATGAATGAACGTTTTTACAGACTGGCAGTTGGAGGATTTTGACAATATATTGGGTAGACTGGTCTAAAAGTGAAATTTTGAAATCAATTAAGCCCATTCGACAAAGCATTCCCATTATTTAAAGCTTGAACAGTAACGCACCGTATTGATTTTGGGGGCATCATAGCCATATAAATAGAACAACAAATTTTCGCAAACTCCGCATTTGGAGGCAGATGGGGTGCAAAATCGAGGCTGGAAAATATTTTGTAACTCTGGTACCGACCCTTGTATGTGACCGTGCATAACGGAATTGAGTAACCTCTAAAAAAATATAACGTAATTTCATTAGTATTGAGAGATTGCGACATGTATTCAAATCGTGAGAGGCCAACGTACTTGAACTCGTGGCCCGTGTTCCAAAAGCCCCGAAAGTAATCTTGCTGGATGATATGCATGCCCCACAAATATCGTCGGGGCGAGCAAGAAACTGGCGTGGATCTTTTGATTTAACTCTGGCATTTCGGATAGAGCTGCGGCATACAACGCTCCAGCAGTGGAATGGCCAATATAAAATATCTTCTCTGTTCCAGTTTCCTTCAACGCCAGATTTACCACAGGAACCAGGTCATAGGTCATTTCGTCAAAGCTTTGCGTAACAATAGAGATAATTTGTTAGAGAGGTCGGTATTCGGTATACTATGCCCCCACGTGTTCCAGTGTATATATGATGTCATAAGTACCTAAAATCCCAGTATTTTAAATCTCTCTCCGCATTAAACTTCACGTGTTTTTGTGAAAAATCCGTTCCTCTACTATTTACTAGCCAGACATCATAACCAGCGTCAGCCAACATGAAAGGAAGATTACTGTACGGATTTCCTTGCAAGACCCACTCATCGGAAGCGGTTCCAGATCCATGGAACAGTAAAACTGCCGGTTTCCCCAAATCAGGTTTGGACGAAGGAATTCGGAATATTGTCAAAATGTAACCATCCGGTGTTGTTACATTGTCGTATGTACGGAGGTTGTAACCATATTGCAAAATGATTTCGTTCTGTGACAGTGACAGTATGAAGGTAAAATTTTCATTTTCCATTAAAGTTTATAACAAGCCGTTCCGTTGTCTCGTAAAAATTAAATATATTTCGTACCACTCTCTTATCCTGATCCGGGTGCCTTAACGTTCTACTCTCGGCTACAGTCTGTTGACAAGTAGCAAACTCCGGTTCTGCGTTTAATTCCATAGTAGGGAGTGGCATGTCATCGTGATTGCATTCCTGAATGGACGACGCTTCGTAAATGTTATCCTGAAGCAGGTGAAGCAACTGGCTGGACCCTTTGTAGATATAGAGCTCCACCACCACCCAGAAGAGCACAGCGCGGTGAATTTCACGCATTTTCAATTTCGTAGGTGTAATTTTTCACTGCAGAATTAAGCCTCCCTCTCCGTTACCGAACGGTCGCCACACATTACACGTCACTCCAAAACGACTTCCCCAAATCCTCTTTTTGGTATTTCACTCTACTCACTACGTGTGCATCCGCACCTGGAAAAGTTTACTTGTGGAATGGTTTACTGGGAAGTTTCGTTGCAGAATGCTGCCATCGCGTTCCACACTCTGCAAATCGATGTCTACAACCTTCTACGTTAGTCCAGTCTTTGTGCTCAAGTTAAGAAGGGCTTGACCATGGGAAATTTTAAAATACGATACTATATCCTCTCCTGGACAACATCGTACGTTTTAAACACAAATCCCATCTTCATATACAAATCGACCATTCAGCGTATCGACACAGGTAGTGTGTGGTGATATACAGGTATTTGACGAAGAGTTGGCAAGCAGAAACCAGAAAAATGTAATTATTAGATAATGTTTTAGATACACCTTTCATTTCATTCATTGTAGTCATGTCCTCTAGGTAATTTTCCTCTGTAGAGTCTCCTTCTTCGAACATAACATCTTCATTGTAATGTAGATCAGTATAGTACAGGTCAGATTGCAACAAACAGTCCAAGCACAAGCAAATTCCAGAGGGGGTGTGTATCAGTAATAACACCCTGTGCCGTTTCATGATTCGTTCACGGAAAACTGAGAATAAATTTCAGAGAAAATAATAAAAATCACAAAAACCAATGTTACACATAGGACATGGCTGGTCATTCTTATCAGTGGAAAGAAACAAAAAATAATGATTGTGATAAATGATGATATAATGTAACGTGCGAAGGTAGTAAGTAATAGCAATAGTAAGGTAGGAACACCATCGCAAGTTATGGATAACTTTATCCTTTGTTTTTCTTGAGAGTTGTTTACAACAAAGCCGAGTACCAAATACCTTAAAAATCATGTAATGGCAACTGCAAATTGAACAATGCCAATTGCCAACGCGAATAAAAATTTAACACAATGGAACGCTGTGGCCCCATTTAGCCAGCAGTACTGTAAAACTTGAGCAAATCGAGTTTTTTGTTCTACTTAATTCTCATTCTCATTAACTGTACGTTGGTTCAAGTATACAAGGTAGGTAGGTATGTAGGCAGGTAGTGTGCAGTAATAATGATTAATGATATAATAGGATGATGCGTGTACCTACATACAATAGTTTCAACACAGTAGTCTTCCAGTATAGAAATTTACATATTTCCTACCTAGAAGAACTAAGCTTTGCTACGCAACGGTGATCACGAAATATTAGCTCTGCTCCTGTTATGAGCGTCCGTTGGACCGTTGGTTGTATCAACATGTTCCATTAACTGAGTCCGGTAACAAAAGTTACATTATCCTTCTAAAGTTAGGAGGATAATGTATACATACATCAACTAGACACTATTGTGATTAAGATCAGGCAGCGGCAGCTCTGGAAGCCTTTTTACGAGAAAAACTCGAGTTCCCACGAAGTAGATTGGAAACAGTACATCACGGGTTTAGATATGGAATTATCCAATAATATTATAATCAGATAGATATAATCAACAAAATCATAAACGTGCCAACACGTGTTACTTATATTTGTTATCTTTTTAATTCTTGACGACCCCCTTCCTTTTCTTTGTGAGATAAATGTTTTCGCATAATTGAAAATTGCATCCGCATAAAGCATGTCGGATCAAAGAAGGTGTTAAATTTATTAAATATAGTGGTAATAATAATAGAATTCAACATTTACTTGACATCGACATTGGACGTTAGCCAGACGTTTCACGTTACCCCAGTCGGTTGTCCGAATACAACGAACGTCTGAGAACTAATACAGTGTAACCTGCCGTCTACCGTTGATGTAAATTGTACGATATCTGTTTCGCTTCCGGTATTAAAATACAAAATAAAGTCCACTCGACGTCCTCCAGTCGTATGCTAGACTTCGTGGGAAGGGCACTCTTTTGAATTAATGATTAGAGATCCAGTTTAGTCAGCATATGTTCCAACAATTTTTTCATCCATGTAGTAACTAATGAAAATTGGGGCCATTCGCATTATTTATCATGAAATATGCCCAAAATTCGCATGTAAAGCATGAAAATACACTTTTAATGCGTGTTTTAAATGTTGCATAGTGTGTGTAAATTACCGTATTAAATACATATTTTTCTTATTTCCATCGAAATACCATGCATACTCCGCGCATTGTTTAATATTATCATTCATCTAAAATACTTTGTTTGTATCTAGGCACTGAACTTGCACAGCAGAGCCATTAAAGAATTAACACCATAATAGAATTAAACATCTATATACTTAATACGCAACCAGTTTTTCACTGTAAGCGATGAGAGTTTTTGGTTTCGCAACGAAAATGGGCGACCGACACATCGTTCTATTCCAACTCTAATTACACAATAGAATGCGCCATATACAGATGTGTTCTTATTAGTATGCCGAATCGTTTGCTAATTCAAAGGTGACTCTATAGGAGCATGGAGGGGTGAACCCATAAAAATTCGCATGGTGTTATGGTCACTGAATTTATTATTTCTCAATAAACATGAATTATCATTATGTCATTTTAATTAAAATAAATAGTGAATTCGTGAATAATACGGTTCTCCTAAATATTATAAGGTCAAAGGTCAACCTGAAAGGCTTAAGGGTAAAAACCTTATGCTTCTCAATGAAAGATATTGTTAGAAAATCCATAGTCTATGTAGATACTCGATTAATTTAAATTGAAATAACCACTCTGAACTATGCATTTTTTGCTGAGCAAATTTCTGGTTTTGCAAGAGACAGGCACATTACTAGTAAAGTTACATTTCTATAAAATTAAATATGTGATAATTTATGTATTTATGTGAGTACGAACACGATTAATTAAAACAGATATACATCACTTCCACCCCATATCATGTAATTTCCATTACAAGCTGGAGTGTTACATCCCAATTAATACAGTTATCGAATATGCCGATGTAATTATGAAAACAGGTGTGAACATTATGCTGTCGTCCTTCACTGAAATCTTAAATGACTCTAATTCTGCAGCCATTAAAATCGCAAATTAAGCTGCATTTCGTGTACATCATTGCATCAACACAGCAATCTTCCATCCCTTAAATAACAAAATCAACATAAATGGAGCTCTAATCAAAGTCTACACACTGAAGAGTAAGCTCCATCAAATGAGCTCTTGATTAGGTTATCATTTTAATTTTTAGACATAGTGCCATGCTAGAACACTTGTCGAAAATATCTGCCATCACCATGCGTATTATATTTAGAAATATTTATATCACACACTAAGCAGTAATCTGATTTTCCAGATAGTATAGAAGAAGAATATTAGTACCGTAAAATTTGTGTCCAAATCTTTTACGCCAATTAAGCATTTTAGTTTCAGTCTTCATAAAAGACATTTTAAGTTGTTACAGAGTGGAAAAACGGATCCTTCCAGCCAGCTAAGCTGCAGCAAAAAGGCAAGTCACATTTAATTACAAGTTATTTTCATGCTTTAAATTAATTAAGTAATATTGCAATGGACCCAAATTCATTTTCAAGCGGACTTTGTATGTACAAAACATTGAAGTAACGTCAGTATTGATTCCTGCTCCCTACATTTACAATTAGTTGTTTCACTTATTGTCTGTCGTCTGACAATTTGAATGCATCAGGGTTAAAGTTGGCTCATTAATAAGGTTTATCGTTTTTAAGGCTCAACTGATTTTGTTAAATTGCATATTCTATCCGTAGCTTAAAATCAAAGTGCTGCTGGACTGTTTTACCTCAAAATCATTCAATCTTGTACTAAACCCGCATGCTTGTTACTACTCCCGTCTTGAATGAATGCAAGAAAGGAGTTGCTTAGCCAAGGTTGCCATTTGCCATGTGGCCAAAAGAGCAACAAAGGCTCAATAGCAGAGCAACATAGGTAGATGTACGCACTATGCACATGCACTATGCATATGCATACTGTTTGCTGGTGAAACATCAAAATGCAGAATCATGGTAATTCTAACACCCGGTCATTGTTCTCTTCTTTGCACACCCTCATCATCATCATCATCATGACGCGTATTATACTCCCAGAGAGAGTATGTGTACACTCGTTTTACCTTCTTTACTTAGGTAGCTATAGGTAACTCCTGTTCCTCCAACCACCTCTTTCTGACGCGTTCTATAGCTTCGCTGCTTCTTGCCTTTTCTTCGTAGTAATCGTGTATACCCAACTCCACTGCCACCACCGTCACCACCACACACGATGCGTGCTTACAGTATAACTTGCAAGTAAGAATTTAGTATTTCAAAAAAGGTATCCCCCTCCTCCTCTCCTTTTCCCTCCTGCTGTGCGCGGTGGTGGTGAGGTAGAGGCAAGAAAAAGAAGATTTTCGCTGAGCACAAATCCCGTTCACACGTAGGCTTCAAAGTTAGCCAAGTCGCATACCAAAGGGGCAACAAACTGCAACAAAAAACTCATTAGCATATTTTTCGTTGGCGCATCCAATGTATTTCTTATGAGAAGGCTTCCACCAAGGCACTGGGTCAGTTCAACGATTCCTTGCTGACCCAGAGGGTTAGCTAACCAGGCAGGAGCCTTTGCAGTGACTTTTTACAGTTATCTGTTAAAAATCGCGATGATGCTCACTTGAAGAGGAGCCTCACTCTTGGCAAGCCAGATTTGTAGCGGTAAACACGCACATGTAGCCAAGCGTCACCATCATTATCGTCCTATCGACAGCGTTAAACAGAAAGAAATGGCAAACAAAGTGGTGGTGGGGGTAGACGCATAAATAGATTTGCGAAATCGTGTAAAGAAAACCAGCGCGAGAAGAGCTTCCTTTTCTCAACCTGTACCGTTTTATACATCTTCTTACTTTGTACTCGACAATTCGACATAGCGATGATGATGATGATGATGAAAATCGCAGTGTGTATACTGCAAACAAACTGTAAATGTAAACAGGTTTTGATTTTCTTATGCGAATGCACGCAGCAAATGCAAAAACACTGTGAGTTTGGCGTTGGGGATGAGAATGGCGATGATGATAACTTTTATCTGTCTTGTTGCCACCTACGTAACAAAAGGGGAAATATATTTGCACATGCTTGACTGGGGTTCTTGGGTATACAGACGCACAAGTACACCACTATTGCAAAAGTATGTGAAAGAAAAATGTATAACTTTAAATGAAATTTGCAGCGTTCATTTACCATTTTGAAGTAGCGAAGACTGGGAGGACTGCAACTGTAACCATGGTGTTATTAAGTAGGATGAAGGGTACGGAAGCCCTACAGCTTTCTTATTACATGATAAATGCTTTGCTGCTATTTGTAAGACACTCGGATGCCCAAAGATTTCCGTTGATTCCTCCGACCCGACAGTGTTCTACACACAACCCTTTGCCGGCGAATAACGAGCGGGACATTGCACAGTGCATGAGAGAGGTGGCTTTGGTCAGGGATTTGAAAGACCCAAATGCGGACAAAAGAACGGTATAACGAATGGGATTTACGATGAGAGGACGAAGGTTCAAATAAATCGGGTTTAGCCAAAAGTTTTGTTAAATTGCCTTGTAATGACAAGAGGCCAATTTTTGGAGATGGAAGCAGTAATAAAATTGTGTCTAATATTGGCTTTGACAGAATCAAATCATTGTGGAACATGGCTATTCGTTGCGAACATATAACGTGACTACTTCGGACGGCTATATTTTATCCCTATCTCGAATCACTGGAGGCGCAAAGTCTCCACCGAGATTTGGCAAACCGGCAGTGTTGCTTCAGCATGGAATGTCATCTTCCAGTGAATCATGGTTTGTGCTGCCGTCAAATAGAAACCTGGGTATGTTCATTTCTTACATAGGTGGATGAAAGGCACCTGGAACAGTGTGAATCTTGTATAGAATACGAAGATTTACTCTTGTATAATGGTGATTTTGTTGTTGGACTCTTCTATTTGAACATTTTTGTAAAATGGTTAAACAGCATTCAAGTTGGCAGACGAAGGATACGATGTGTGGATAACCAATCAACGAGGTTCTGACATGTCCCAAGGTCATGTGACATTAGACAAGGATAGACACCTTCAGTACTGGGATTTCAGGTGAAGAATGTATTTATAACTAAACATTTATGTCACCATGACGAATGTGTTTGGATTATACCAATACCCGTAAAACTGAAAAATATTTCAAATTTGCATAGTTTTCATGAAATGGGAGTCATAGACTTAAAACACTACATAGACCTGATGTTGGTGGAAACGGGACGGAACAAGATATTTTACGTAGGCCACTCGCAAGGGGGAGCAGTCTATTTGGTGGGCACATCTGAAGTTCCTGAACTCAACGACAAAATTGAAGCAGCATTTCTTATGGCACCAGCAGCATACCTTGGTGCGGCGTACATGCCCACCTACACCGCTCTTCTACCAGTACTTTATACCCCGCTACAGGTATGCTAATATCTTAGAACGGATATATCATGTTGTACCGAACTAATATGGAAAAGTAGGGATTCAAATATTATAACGATAATGTCAGGACCTTATCTACGCCATTTTCAATGGACGATTCGAACAACGTGATCCAAGGATTCTCTCCAGCGTTCTGGGTCTTCAGCCTCACCAGATTTGCGCCTCCCGGGCACTGCAATGCGGCCTTTGCGACACTTACCTTTTTGCTTTATTTGATATGAATCCGAGCCAAATGAATTACGTAGGTGTACAAGTGCGGTTTACTCTAGTCTGATGGATAATATTTTACGCCAATGTCATTTTTATGTTTTATTTATGTGTGACATTTATTTTCATTTTTGGTGTGATCTTCAGACAAACTTGCCCAACATTTTTAAACTTTTCAACACTGGTAATATTAAGTCATTCATTCACTTTGGTCAAAACATTCTCTCTTGTCAATTTCGTAAGTATGACTTCGGACCAACGGAAAACCGGAGACGATATGGGATGAGCAATCCTCCCTCGTATGACTTACAAAAATCACGGGCTCCGTTACACATATTTTGGGCCGAACAAGACTCATTTATTACTCCACCGGTAACTTATATACATTAGAGACACTGGAAAAAAGTATATCGAAAATAAAAGTATAATTAAATTATCAACTAATTTCGTGTATTTTAGGACATCCAAAGACTCGTGCGTCAACTGAATTCTACTGCACTTCGCGGTGTGTACCGCGTTGAGGACGACACATTTGATCATGCAGACTTTGTAATAGCTCGAGATGCAGACACACTTGTGTATAATGCATTAATAGATAATATGAATAGTTATTTAACCAATAATTAACTTATAAAATTGTCATAATTTTTGTGTACCGTTTGTATGTTCATATGCATATAGATTAAAATTTCACCATTGTATTATAATTACATCAAATGTTCAAATAATCATAAACATTTTATTTTATCTACCTACACTAAAACAGCGATACAAGTGTCACCTCATTTCATTTAACAAAATTGAATGCTTTCAAAGTAATCTCAGTGGGACTCTAATGACACAATACAAGCGTTAAACAAACTATCTTAAAGAGCTGGTAAAAGTTTTACTACAGTCTCAAGGTCAAACAAAAAAGACCATAACATAAAGTAAGCGGTACACCTATAACATTAAGCATACTTTCAAATTCAAACATGTAATTCCATTTACACGCATAAATATAACGTTAGAATTCAAAATTATGCATTGTACTTAACCAACAGCAAACATACGCGTAGTGGGCATACCTACAGCTTTTATGTGGAATAAGTATTCGGTAATTTGTGAGTAAACGATTAAAAACAACTACATAATATTACTTAGTTAAGTCACCTATATATAAACTAAAATGGAAATACTTCATCGCTGAGCGTAACACATGCATATGGACGAACCCTGTAGAATAATAGGTAATTTTCGAATTGTTTTCACCCGAGATCATTTAATATATACAATTTTTAAAATATAATTCGTCCATCTTTTTTAAATTTTAAAATCGAATTAAGATTGTTTTCTCTCCGCAAAAAACGTGTTTCAAGGGGGTACGCATTTAACAAATTCATTTGGATTTGTCATTTAGTTCTTTATTGCTGGAAATCCTCTCTTTCTATGGGATTGGTGTTCGGGTTGTTGTTGTTGGCTCGCAGCGTCAACATCAGATTCAGAACTTAGTGGATATGCTGGTATCACGTTCTCCCCTTGAGATATGGTACTCATATGTTTGAACATGAGGGAGTTGACGGATAGAATGCATTTTTGCCGAATTATTTGGTTCCTACTGGTTTTTCCTTCATCTGGTGAGCTTGTCTCAAGCCCATTCGACTTTTCAGGTTTAATAGCCAGTGAAAGGTCTTTAAATCTTCCGTTTTCTGTCAAACAAAAATACGTATAAGTTAAGTTTAAATAATGTGTACAGTCAACAATGTAACCAACTACTGATTGATTGGTCTATTTACCTTCTTTTGTGATAGAAACATGGCCCTTTTGCACAAGAAAACTAAGATTAAACATGTTTTCAATTGTTTTAGAAAAGGAGTCTTTGTCCAGAACAAATTCAAATAGATTAACGGAATCAGAACTGCGACGGTATTCTTGTCGCAAAAGTGTTTTCATTTGCTTTGCCATGTTTTCTGTGCCCGGATTCTGCGTAACAAGTTGCATATTGTTTTCTGCAGGATCGCCCTCCAGTTCTTGCTGTTCTTCTGCGTTCGTGCTACGAATAAGTAAGCGTGGTTTTTTCGCTTTTGGAAGCTGTGTCACCGCGTCCCTGTCGTATGCTCCGACAACGGCTACCAGTGGCAAGACAGATTTCGTCCCATTTGAAGCTTCCATAGCAATATTACCTGCGGCCTTTTTGGAATCGTAGTCTCCATCCGGGTCAACATATTCCTTTTTCTGGGAAGAAAAAATAAGGAATTTTTCATGATGATATATATACAAGAATATCATTGGCTCAATTCATTTCGCATTGCCAAGTCACCACGTAATATTGTTTTAATTTTGACACGTACGTACCAAAGTTTCGATAAACATATCTGTAGAAAATATCGAGGCTCCACTGCCTATACGCTCAGCCTTACTGCGAAGAACATTTGAACTAAGTTTTGTGTGCAGAAACGCCAGGTACATGTCTCCAGGTCCTCCTAAAGAGTTGCATGTTATTAAATTAGTGGCAATTAGCTTAGCTATATGCACTTACACTTGGTAATTTAAAAATTACCAAATTTTCGTTTTTGTCCACGTTCACCAATCTTATCCGGGGTGTGCTGTGTTTCCTTGAAGAGGCGCCTAAACAAGGCACAGCCTGTCTCTATATTTTTTGTCATTACATCTGCAAAATGTTCATCGAATCCTGAGTCTGCCTCCATTTCTGAAAAATTCACGCTCAAATTATAGCACACATTTTCAAACGTTATTCAAAATAGTAACCATAAACAACCAGTAAGGCTTACTGTGACAGGTATCGATCAGCTCCTCATAAACCTTCCCAATGTCCTGTGGGTCTTTGATATTAGTGGAAGCCCGTTCTGTTTCCTTTCTTCTATCACGGGGTGTGGGAGGAGGTAAAAAGTCGTCTTCGTCTAAATTGATCCCCTCAAAACTTCCTTTTCCTGTTTCATCCTCCTCTTCCTCATCACTATCATCATCTTTAATCTGTCTCCCCTGACATAACCTTTCAATCGCTAGACGTCGTTGCTGGGCCAATTTTTTTTTAACAACCTTGCCGCCCATGTCCACAACCTCTACCTCAGGTACACCATCCTCGGAACTTTCCGATGATTCTTCAACTGCCTCTGCACTCGATTCTGATTCAGATTCCCGAGCTACCTCCTCCGGCAGGGGCACAGGTATTGGCATATACTTGCCACGTCTTGGTCTTGTTGCCATGTTGATAATGCCGCCAGGAGTTCTCCCTTGTTCTTCCAATATTCAAATTAAATGTAACCGTTAAGCTGATTTTTGTTTAACTGATGAGCAATCGGCGTCACCACTGATGAATATTAAAACGACCTATTTTTACAGTTTTCCTTTTGGTATCACTTTTCAACTCTTCAAAGTGATGATATCTACCAGGAATTGGGAATATATTCGGTTCCCTTCACTCATTATTATAAAAAATACACTATTTTTATTATCGTACCACCCATAATACTATTGTATTAGGTACTAGTTTATTAATATATTAACGTGTTAAGCATTTTTCAACAGTATGTGTGTAGTCTGTGTATTGGTTTATAATATCCTACAGAAATGATAAACCGTCATATGTTAGTACAAGGATGTAGCTCTTTAATGCGGGTAAGTACGGTCTTTTAGAATTAGGGTAAGAACTAAGAACACAAAATGAAGAGTTTAGTTGATATATATATTATTATTATTATTCAGCTTATGTTGAGTTTTGAGTTGAGATGATCTTCCTGTTATGTTATGATCTGTTCTACTGAATGCTTTCACATTCCTGTAGTGTTCAAAAGCAAAAACAAGATTGTACAAACTTCCCACTCGAAGGCTTCTTGTAGCAGTGTAAACAGATTTTCCCTATGGGACGGAGAAACCAGGCCGCTTGTCAATGGCCTTGTTGGAGTTTACATATGTTAAACCTGAGTGAAACGCTAAAGTGCATGAGACATGACATGACGGGCATGTGCGTACAAAACTATAAGCACTCCCATAATATTGTATTGCCAATTGCTATAGTCAATTTTATTGTAATTGTAAACCTCACAATTTCAATGCTCCCTCAATCATCAATACTTACAATCAGACGCAGACGGAAGTTTCCAGGTCCAATTGATTTCGTTAGTTGATGTTCAATGGTTAGTGTCACCATCAAACAAAATATTATATCATTCCTATTTCCACGCTACTTCTTAGATGACACATCATCCTTTGGAATTATCATATAGCAATTCCATTCCAGCGTCCTAGCTAAAGGTCTTCTTCCTCGCTCAAACGGTTTTTGATGGATGGAATACGAAGACAAGTAATTTGTTACACTTTTTAAATATCAACCTGTACCTGGACTATGATTACTATGAAATTGAAACACTGCTTTTGTTTAGTTAAATTAGAGCAAGTATCATTCTAATGATAATATAAATTATAATATCGATATTTCCCACCACTGCTCCCCATCACAGGAAACTATTGTTTTTCATGGTTAAAACAGTTGACCCTTGTTGGGCCAGGTGAGTTGCATGAAAATGGATGAGACCACGAAATTTAGAGATATTGGACCTCCGTTCTATTTTCTATGTGAAATGTATATAACCATGAGTGAGTAACGATAACGAAAACACAACACATCGTACACCATCACCACACCAGTCTTCACGCAATATGAGGTACTAAGGACTTAGGAATATGACTATGAGGCACAGGCACGACACTAGGTCAGCTAATAACATCATCGGTTGGTGTTTTGATGTGCTGACAATACCATTCCCGCCTCTACTTTCTTCCCACTTACGTTCACTCACTCACCCAATCCCGGCTTCTGCTTTCTCATCTACTACGATTCACGAGCTCTTGGATCTTCCCACAAATACCACGATTATTAATGCGATTTTCCGATGGGCGATGATGGCTTATGTCATGTCGTCCTTCATAAAACAGTTTCCGTATTCATGAATATGAATCATATGAACAATGCAGTAATCGCGAAGTATGTACAAGTCCACTAACTACCAACGACGAGTTATATAAATAAGTCTTATCATCCATTATGAATGAGGATCAACGTAAAAACTGCTCATCATCGGGATAGTAATGAATGATACTCTTTTTATTTAAAGTGCTTTGATAAAAATAAAATCATGTAAAAAAAATAAATAAATAAATAAAAGGTATTAAAATTGGGACAATTAGGAACTACTACATAGTGTGGTTATAAAAACATAATTTCTCCGTTTGCTATTCCTTGTAATAGGCATACTTGACCGCTTTGTACGCACTGCGTCTTCGCAGGGTTGTCTTAGGACCTGTAAGTGTTGTAGGCGGAGGGGGTAAATAAGTGAGTCTTCTTGGACTTGGAATTTTGCTCCTTTTGGGGTAACCCTCGAGTGGGGGAGGTGACGTGACAGCAGCTGATAGCCGGGAAGACGCTGGAACGGATTTAGTTGATTCTTGTGCAACCGTGGTAGGGGCAAGCGTTGTTGTGGGAACCGTCGTGTCGGACGTTTTATTAACAGGGCCCAGGATTTTATCCAGCATTCGCTTTAAAGCGGTAACCTGGGGGCCTTGCTGAGTGGCTAAGAAATATAAGTAGATGCTTGTTTAAATTATCTATTCCGAAACAAAGTAATTAGTTATTTGCAGGCTGTTAAGATTGTACCATAATATTTTCCCGCCACGCCAAAAGTGTCTGAAAAAATAACGGTAGATTATTCAGTAGCTATTATAATAAAAATTATGATACGTTAAAAATAGTACGCAAAGTTGAAAGTACCCCAACAACCAATTGGATTGGGTACGCTGGATTTTGCTTGTGGAAAAATCACAATAATTCCTTTTCGCTCGGCTACTTCCAAAAGACCGGAGTTCTCCAGGTGCCTAGGACCGTTGAATTCACTGAAAGCATAACACATTGCGGGAAATTTTGCATGCATTCACTTAACAAAATTTGTAATCGCAAAAAGTTAATAAGTGGCAGTCTTTACTTTCCGGTGAGACAGCCATGAAAGTAGAAGTGTAAATAGCACTTCTCTGGCTTTGTGGCGTTGTTAGCCTCGCAACGTTTTGGTACATAGTAGTAACCTATGTCATCCATGTTGTGGTTCATAAGATCTTTCGTGAACTCGGTCTGGTCAAATCTCGATATGTTGCCTCTAGACGTATTCTGACTTTCTGTTTTCAGAGAAATACAAGATGTGTAAAAGAATTTTGTTTTGCAACTGATTTCAGCTACATTTGCATGGCATATATATCCCAAAATATGTCGAAACTTTCTTACGAAAAGCCTCAGTAGCATTGGCACCATCAAACAGGATAAAATTGATTGCTTCCGTGACTCCAGAAAACCCACAATTTCCAATAAAGTCGGTTTTTTCCACAGATTCAGTACAGTTTCCACCGAATGTATTGGAAGGCTGGAATGATGATAATTTGCATGATTATTCTGGTTTTGTATTTTTTTCTACTTTCATTGGCACACACAAAGCATTTAGACAGGACTGTCAGGTAGCAGAAAAATGTAAGATACGGTAAATTGGAACACTTGGGAGAATTACCAAAAGTTGAACTGCGTCTTGAACCCGGGTTCTAATCGCACCGAGGTTTTGTATGTAAGGTTCATAAACTTGCAAGATTTTCAAACTTTGAGCTGTAAAATACGAAATATAAAAACAAGCCGTATTTGAAGTCTTCAACGTCATAAGAAACAGTGGTTCAAGTATTCAAGATAAGATGAAAGAATTTGTCCATCTTGAATCCTAATGCTGAAAGTAGAAACTACTCGCAGGTCTTACTTGGGGTAAATAACAAATTTCGCAAACCACTGTACACGTATAACCGACGGTCTTTCAGATTTTTGGGATCTTCGATGAGACCCATGGCGAAATAATCTTTAATGTCGTCATGGACTTTTGAAGTATTGTACATTTCACTTTCAGTAAGATTGAACAATGTTGTACAAAACCGGTCATATTCGTCAATGTCGCCATCGGGAGGTCCACATCGGTAAAAGGCTTTGATAGAGAATACGTTAATGAAATTGATGGTATATGGGAAATTGATGACTTGATTTTGTATAAATTTTAAAGGTCAATAAATACTATTGTTGACTTATTTACTATGAGAAAACACTGCGATCCCACGGAATAAGGAAGAGTACGAAATCTGAAACATTTGAGCCATTGCCCCTCCACTGGAAAATCCGGATAACGTGACGCTATCCCTGTCCACGTTTAGCGGACCTTAAAGTACAGCAATGCACAAAGTATTTCAATTTTCAACGGTAAATCATATCTCCAGAAAATTCCATTGCCAATTTAAAATTACGATTTCCTTACCCAACTTGTCCTGACATGCTACTGCTGCTATCAGCGTGCTCACCGTCAGCGTAACGAGAGAAATTCGGGACGACACGTGCGTTAAAAGTATCATTTTGCCGGACTTGTGTAATAGACTAGAGACTCACTCTTGCCCTTTCCAACCGGTTGACACTGACACTGCACCGCTAAAGAAAAATATTACCGCTTACAAAAACGTAAAAAAATAAAAACTAACTTTTTTCACTTTCAGAGATTCCTCGTGGAAATCCAATCCAAGAAGTTGCTGAAAAAACGAAACATTAAAGAGCACATCAACTCAAAAGGCATGGACGGTGGTAGTGGGCGACAACTGGGCAAGAACTACCATAACTGTTGCCTGTGCGTAGCCTCCTTTATATGTATCTAGGAACACTTTCGGAACACTTTGAACAAACTTTATCTCTCTGTGTGCGAGTGCGTTGTAGTATATTCAAAAGATCAATCAATCAAACTAACGAACAACAACTGCTTCATTAACTGTGTGGCTATATCACACTTTGCATATACAGAAATACAGATATAATATTATTCGTGAAGACAAGAAAACCACTGAAAAACTAATATATTACCTACGCTTCAACCTCTGTATTCGGGTTTCACACTTAAAGCTTGTTTCATGATCTTGGCTGGCTGAGGCTGCTATTTTGCACAAAGACCCAGTAACAGTAACATTGTGCACACACCACAGGAAGACTATTTAACGGCTATCCTTTATTTCATGAGAGGTTTTTGTAACGTATATTCTGTTTTTTTAGCAATGATACCAGTGTTCTTTCGTTGGTATGTATATATTTGTTTTCAGCCGCAGCCATTATAATTTATAATGCATAATGGCTGACAGAAACGTTCAGCAGAACAGCAGAGGTGTGTGTGTGTGTGGGGAAGAATGTAAGATTTTAAGTGCTAGCACGGCAATTGAACGCAAGGTTGAATAACATTTTCAATTGAAATGTTGCTGAAACTTATTTATAAAAATGTCACAGGCATTCATCAGGCGATTTTGCGATTTGCGATAGCTTCCACCACCCTACATCACCATTGTTTTTTACTTGAACTTGGGTATATGTGAGATTTGTAGTAAAATAATAACAAAAAAATTGTGGAATCAGTGGAGTTATGTATTTCCGGTTTTGCTGTAGCAATGTAGTAATTTCTCACAATCATTCATTATGGCTATCAATAAAGTTCAATTAACATGAATGATTTCATTCCATAGCTGGATGTGAAGTCGTGTGATTAGCTATTTTTTGTATAAACAAACTCATATTGCATATTTAATATATTCCACATCTATGAAATATGAAATTATGCACAGACTTTATATTTATATATCATGCCAAGCCGTGTGGTGCTAACGCTAACGCATATACCGATACAATAACTTTCCCACGTGGCTATTGTGATAATTTTAATAAATAACCCATTTCGATGATAACACGTATCGTCAATTGTTGAAAGCAAGAGAGACAACAATAGCAACAAGTTCTCACAAACGCAGATGTCGTGTCCTTGGTGCACTTACTGTTTCATTAAGAATGCCAAAGTGATTTTTACTTTTACACGCCGGAATTCAAGTTCAATGCAGAATACAGTTTTTTTCTGAGGGTTAGTGTATCCTAGGGTTAGAAACGGCAATAAAAAAGATAATAGTAGCAGCGGTATCAAAAGTATGAATATAATATCTCTCAGATAAGCAAAGTTCATCCCCAAATGAAACGATGATGATCATATCGTAGTTAATTAATCTCCGTTGCAATAGTAAATGAACCTCAGAGAAGATTTTAAAGTTTTGACTGGGTTTATCATTGAAATAAAGATTGTAAGTTTTGGAATGTGATACAACTGAAAACAATGAACTTTTGGTGGGCGTTGCTGAGGTCAACGTGTTGATTTGGATTACACTGCAATCTTTATGATTAAGTATAACGCAGTAGTCTCTGAAAATTTACTGTGGACCGACTGCACGGAAAGGTAGATGAAAATGATGGAGATGGAAGTAGGTAGTTGAAAAGGAATTAGAAGGCCGCTACGCATTGAACCTACTATAGTGCGCCTACATAATCAGTGCAAGGGGATTCGCGCTCCAATTTAGAGTCCAGAAGAATACACAATTTTGGAGCATAAACGGATAAAAAATAGCATTCTCTAAAATTACGTCAATATACTGTCATAATACGAATTCCAAATCCTGTGTCAAAAATTGGTTGAATGTGTATTTAAAGAGTATATGGCAACGGATGTCGTACAAAAGTTGCATTACATGTCCGTTCAGCCGTTTCACTGGAAGGTAAACATAGGAACATCTTCACACCAAAACTTTTAAACTTACAGGTCAAATCAATTGGAAACACGGTTCATTTCATTCCTTTAAATTGTAAAATAGTGAATACGTGTATTCCTTCAAATTTTTAATTATGACAGACCGGTCTGCGTCTCATTTTCCTGCAAGAGTTATTTCGACAATATTTTACGGCAGCGCCACCTACATACAACGCAACGCTGAATTTGCAAGTACCACGCAAGTAGAGAGTAGAGACCCTTTTTTGTACGTGTTAAATATTTCAGTCAATGCGGTATTAACGCAAACACGCCAAAAAAGACATTAAAACCACAAGAGAAAAACTAGACATTTACTTACATCCTCCTCCCAAGGATTTGAAAAACAGCACAGCAGCAGAGAATCCAATGTAATTCAACATCCACCTTACCACCACACATGATAGGCATAGTCTGCTTGATTGACCATGAAATCCTTTTTTATTTGAAAGTCATTCTTATAGAGGCGCACTGACAATACCCCAGCCCACAACAAAAACCACCAAAAAGGACATCAAAATGAAATAGGTCCAAGAAGAGTAGAAAAATTAGAGGAATTGAATTGTGTGAAAGGATTTTGAATGAGCGTGTAAACATTAACTTAATTTATTTTACATGTAAATTTTTTACACTGAATTTGTACTAGCGTACTATCAACTATTCTATAGAAACTTAAATACATTTGGTGGTAGGGTTATTTGGGAATTTTTCTACAAAGAAATGGGTCACTATAATTTTTCTGTCAGTGATGAAGGTTGACACACACACACATGCGTCTTATCTTGTACACTGTTTGGCAGTTGTACGTGTACTTGGTGTTGAATTGATAAAATAATTTAAGAAGGTGACGTTGAGGTAGCTGAACTAATAAATGATGAGGTTTCTGTACAAGGGCAGCGGGAAAAAGCAGAGTATCAATATAAATAAGCAACAATTAATATTGTTAAAGAAGTTGAGGTAATCCTTTGGTTTCTTTGGGAAGTTGAGAAGGAGTGCTTCGTTCACTGATGAAATGCTGAAATTTCCATGATGGAAAATTGGACGAAGCTTCATTTTATTTCTGGTTACTGTGGACATTTGGCAAAATCGAGGATGATGGCGACACTGACGCTGATGAAACTCAAAACTGTCAACGGCCGTAAGTTCCCTTAGAACCAAAATATGATGAATAGCGATGTTGCTGATTTTTGGTAGCGTAACCTTTATTACCACTAGAAGGATAACTGTCCCCCCAAGACGATGATGTTGATGGAGCTTTACTAATCCCTCGGAGTCTGTCCAACATGCGCTTTACAGCAATTATCTGAAGGCCCTTTTGCGTGGCTAAATACAATGTTGCAAGCATTGTTAGAGAGAAACCCAGCGCAAAAACCAAAATAGTTTCACCGTAAAAATAGAAATCTCTCTCACCGTAATTCGGTCCGGTAACTCCAAATGTGTCCCAACAACCAATCTCGTTTTCAGGCAAGCTAAAGTTTGCCTGTGGAAATATCATAATGATTCCCTTCCTGTCGGCCAGTTCTAAAAGACCCGTGTTTTCAACGTGCGTTTCATTTGCAAGATATCTGCAAATTTAATCATCATCATCATACGGTGACTTTGCTGTTGGTGGCATTGGCACGGAAATGTAATAAATCCCATTTAAAAAAATTGTGTAAGAAGTGGAATGGAAATCTTGCACACTCACCGTCCACTCAAACACCCGTGGAAATAAAAGTGAAGGTAACACCGTTTGTACCAGCATTGCTGAGGAGTGTAGTAATAACCTGCAGCAGAATCAATGCATTTTGTACATACACCAGTTTAGTCAGTAACTCAATTGGGTGTATCTAACTACGACTACACACTACACATTCCATAGCGAATGGATGCTCATATTACCAAAATCGTCCATGTCATGCTTTCCTAGACCTTTGGTGAACTCACGTTGGTCAAAAGTGGACACCTTTCCACGTGGAATATTATATCGACCTATGAAATGATTATGCGAAAAAGATGATTTTTTTAAACGATTAACGTGAATTTAGTGGATTGTTCAGGTAGGTGGGATACTTTATCATTTCATACGGTATGCTTCAGAAGAGGTATTTAAGTGTGGAAACAAAAGAAAGTTGATCGCTTCCGTGACTCCCGAAAATTCGCATTTACCTATCGAGAGATAAATGTGTGCACTTTTGTTAAATCTATCAAGCATGGAATATATGTGGAAGTGAATGACTAATAATTTAATACTTTTATCTTACCAATAAAAAATGCTTCTTCCGAAACTTGAGTACAGTCGCCTCCAAATGACCTACTATTAGTGGGCTACATAAAGAGTGAAATACTAATTAATAAATAGTAAAACACGTATTTTGCGTTTCCGTACGTATTTACCATAACTAAGTTCGCGTCCTGAACTCTTGTGAAAATCGTTTCCGTGGACCCAATGTACCGACTGTAAACCTGCACAATGCTGAGACTTTGACCTAGGTACATGTTTGATATATTGATACTTTTGCTTTGTAGTCAGATAATACGCATTTTGGACATTGATAAGGAAAGAAAATTTCTGAAATGTTTGGCAGGTTTTACGTGGGGTAAAAAGAGCATTCCGCAATCCAGTGTATACGTACAACCGTTTATTCCTCAAATTTCGCGTATTCTCAATTAAATTCTCTCTTTGGTATTTATTAATATCATTATGTACCAAGGCAGGATCGTAAAGTCGGTCCTCGGCGGTATTGATTAATTTTGTGCAAGACCCGTCGTAATCATTCACCTTGCCGGTGGGAAGGCCACATCTGTAGTAAGCTAAAGACGGTTTGTTTGAGAAAGCACATTTCAATTAAAAGTTGACGATATGTCGGATGACGACTGAGAAATAGTGGAATTAGCTTACTGTGTGAGAACACGGCGATGCCAGAGAATAAGGAGGAGTACGAAAACTGCAGCATTTGTGCAAAAGTACCCCCGCTGGAAAAGCCAGACAGGGTTATTTTATCTTGATGAATGTTGACAGGTTCTAAAAACATTACCAAATTGTTTGTTACACGCGTTACCCAGTTTCCTATAAGACTTTGTGCATTTGGTTAGTTTACAAACCCAGATAATCCGGTCCAGGTGGAGAAGACGAAGATGGATATGAATAACATGCTTTAAAAATACTGGCAGTAAGGAAAAAATATAAACACAGGCTATTTACTGTCTTTGAGGAACGCATGTTGTCCCGAATTTTATTTCTGATTTGCCCTTCAGAATGAACACTTTATTCGTAAAGAGGATGTGATGAAGAGGATGTGATGAACTTAACCGATTGGCTAGAAGTCCATCGGCCATTAGACGCATTTACAAGAAAAAACAGTTATTTAAGTACTTAATAACAAATTAACAGGACATACGTAGCATTTTTATTCTGCGGTTTTCCTCTATTCTATTTCGAGTTACACAAAAGTGACTAAAAGAGCTAGAAAAGAGATAAAAAAAAGAGGTTAGATTCGTAGTCTTTATTTAGTCAGCAGTCGAATTAGGTAAACTTACATACAATGAAATGCGTGTTTTCCAAGATTCCATTACTTCACAAATGAAAGCATTTGCATAGCGAAAAAAATTGGCAAGCGTTGTTTCATGCACGACACGATATTCATTACTCCTTCAATAGTAAACAATAATGTTTAACTGTGGTCCCCGCAATTATTACTTTGGTCGTGGTTGCTATTCGATACATCTCCTTCTTTATCTAATTCGTGGCAAATGATAAAGTGCCTTCTGAGTCGTTCCACTTTTCCTGATACTTCCACCTCGCAGCGTTTGCATTTCGTAATCTTTCTTTGCGTTCCAGGATGTTCCGACACGGTGAAAAATTCCCAAACCGGGTCAGGTCTTCTTCCTTGTCCAAGTCCCCCGCTGTGGACCATTTTACTGTTAACGTTGGTAGCAACAACGTTGCTTTGTGATCCTGATGGTTGTGACTCTTCTTCTTTAACAAAAGACCGTTCACATGATTGACTGTTATCGGGAGTAGAAACGGTGCTGGCAGGTTCTTTTTTATTATTCACTTTCATCGCGCTTATGTAAAATGCTACTTTTTGTTTGCTACCCTCGTCGTCATCATCGTCTTTATAGTTTTTATGGGTCTTTTGTTTCTTTATTGTGTGCTTGCCTTGGACACACTTCCGGTAGTGATTGGTCAAGCGTTCAACTTTACAGCTGACAGCATCCTTGCAACGGGGACATGTTGCGTGAAGCTTACCATTGGGGAGCTTGGCTACAATATAATGCTTCCAAATGTTGTTTCTGGCACGGCCGATAAGTTTGTCAGGGCTTCTTTTTTTCGTAAAATCCATAAGCTCGGCGCCTTCAGGAATTTGGTCATAGGCTACAGAGTTGATTGAAATGGCATTCGCGTCATCATCCTCATCCCCGCTTGATGTCAGGAAAAGTTCATTGTCCATGGCTATATGGGAAATGTTAGGAAACAAAAGTAAAGGTAACTGCTAGTAATTGAAATTCTATTCTGCTCAACGACTGAGTCACCACATTCCAGAAAAGGGAAAACGCAAAACTTGAATGTGACTACCGCAGCGGTCATTTACACATAAACTTTGTGCTAAAATAATTGTGGCTTCTTCAGTATATACCTCCTAAGTCATCATTCCGATCATCATCGTCATCCACATTTGGTGCACTTTCGCTGTCGTTACTGTCAGCATCCTCAGTGACCGGATTCGGCTTCAACTTTTTTGAAAAAGATCCTTCGCCCTCACTATCTTCATCAACCACGTTTCGTTTTTTAGGCAACGGTGTAGTTGATTTGCGCGCTGTCACGCTACCATCCTTTTTTAAAGGGGAAGGTTTTAAGAAAGTTGATGAATGCTCAGCCACAGGAGGACTGCATTGATCCGCATACCTGCGACGAAATGACCCATACGATGACCCTATAAGAAAATGAGGCGTTTAAGACAAGAATTAGACCTTTCCATACATCAACGATTGTATTGCTAAGCTTACCAAATTTTTCTTTCAGAAAATCACTGAGAAGGGTCAACTCAAAGGACACGATTTGCACCATTTGTCCCAGGTTTTGAATTTCATTATGCAACAGCTTTTCTCGAACGTCCATTTTAAACAAAGCGAAAGGTCAAAGGTAAAGAACGAAAGAGAATTTGAACAGTTCAAAATTGGGCAACCACTGCCGATATTATTATTTCCCCCTTTATAAGATGTAAGATACTACTGTTGCAATAAAGCCAACAAATACTTCAGCTGAGCTTATTTGCGCAAATACACACGTGTCACTTTCACGAAACTGTCAGTTTCGCAGCGAATTCTAGTTCTTGTTTAGCACACTACACCAATCCTACATTTTCGTACACATTATCATTTATACATTAAAAATAACATCGAAAAAGTCCAATACACATCTACACTTTTCTTGGTATTTCAATTTCACAATTTACCACGATTACTGCGCAACTACCTTCAACCTTCATTAAATTATGCAGTTGAACAGGCAATGAACACACTGGAATATACAGAACGAAACTTTCAGATTTCACAAGAGTCAACTTAGAAATTGAGTAAACACTTGTTAACGTCGTTAAATTTCAATCCCATGTCGTCATTGCATTATGGGGTTTTAAATGGGTAAAATTGGATAAAACCACAAACTAGCGGAGGTGTACTTTTTGCACTTTTCATTTAAAACCACTACCCTACCACCATCATATCACAGTATATCAGTATATGTATTGATAGCAGTGGTGCACTTTATAATTGTTCCCTACCACACGCACACGTTCAACACGATATGTATGTATTTTGTACTATGGGAATGGGAAACATGACGATGATACAGTGTCATGCTGTAGACGATGCTTTACACTGGTTAACTTTTTTTGTGTAAGTAGTAACCCTGAGAAAAATGGAAAAATACACGGGGAATATGGGGATTGGGTTGGGGGATAAGAAAAGCCCACCCATCTACGCTGCAAAATAACCGGACAAGCTGCAAGCATCGACACACACAGAGTGCGAGTGGTACAAGCATATATTGGGCTTGCATAGACAAAGAAAAAACTCTCGTCAGTGGACGTAGCATTCATTTTATGTTAGAAAGCATCAGCATGCAACATTCCAAGGAAAGTGAAAACAGATGAAAAACAACCGGTTACCAGAGGGGGAGCTTTTTTTTTACAATTTAACACGTTTATTTTACACATAATATTAGTAATGTATTAAAAATGTAATTTATTCAAATAAAATCAGATATTTGTGTTTTTACCAAAAATACACATATGATAAGACCCTGTATAATAATACCATACGTTAAAGTTATACCCTGTAATGTCCTTGAACCGTTTTCATGTTTTCACTGTATATTGGTTTCCAGTAGATTAAGCAGTAACTGCCCATGTGGTCTTGGAATCTGTGGTGGATTCCTTCATCTTTGCTGTGACCTTTGCTACCGTTTCATCCTCAATCGCCATTCGTATCCGCTCAGCGGTTGCAGGAGAGTCCAACCGGAAAAATGTGGACAGTGAGCGTTCTTTTCGGGACGCTTTAATGGCTTCTTTAATGGCAAAGTAAATGGATGCTGCCAAAAATAATGGAGGTTCTCCAACGCCCTGAGGAATACATGGTTTATATAACATTTTTTGTCGGCGATAAAAATGTCTGTTTATATGACAATTTTTAATTAGTTTTCAAAAATGAACTTTCGCGTTAGCATGTCAATCATAAAGATGTGTCGTGATTACAAAATGTCTGCAGCATTTTAGACGACACTTAAGCATATACTGTATAAGGTACTAGGTATAAGGTAATATATGTAGCATTGGACAATCCGGATAACCTACAGAATGATCTCCTGTTAAGCAGTCCATTTCTACTTCCGACACTGCAACTCCATACACCGTGTACAGGTCCGGAGACCTGGATATGTCTTTCGGGTTTTCAAAATCATAGTTCAAATTCGCCCTGTTAAAGCGTTATTCAACACAACGTCTAGTAAGGAAATCTCAAATATTTTCAATGTGTAAGCAATTACGACTAATTAGTTATTAGTTCTTATCTCTCATCTCACTCATAAAATCCCACCGCGGATAAATTAACTCGATTGAAATACGCTGCCCCCACCCAGTCCTCCCACGTCCCGTTTGGATTTGCTTCTTGGAACGATTCCAATCGTTTTGCTAACTGCTCACAAGCATCCTTTAAAAACGAAAAAGTAGAAGCAAATGAATTTCATATAACATAATTCGTAACATTTCTTTACAATTTCCAGTTTCCGCAATTATTTAATGATGTTGATTTGGCCAGTTAATTGATTTGATATTTGATTATATATTGGATTTTGAACAATCATTAGATTGTATGGCGTTAGGGTATGAAAAGCAGAGTTGTATTTTTCTGATTACCTGTAAACTCCCCAATTTATTGGAAATAAACCTAAACCTAAACCTACAATACAAATTTTTGCTTTGCCTACCTTGACGGCCATCCCGTTCAAGTCCGAGCTGAAACTGGCACAAGTTGCTGTGGCATTCGGTACCTTATCCGTGCTGGTTTCTGAAAAATAAATTTTTTCCAGGGATATACCACCCAGTGCTCGGCTAGCCACTTGCGCCATTTTTGTACACAACCCTTGTCCCATCTCCGTTCCACCGTGATTTAACCTAAAAATCATTTTTGCAAATAGTCATAACGTATTCTATCAACAATAAAATAGCGTGGTGGTAATTCCAAAAGAAATGTATAAAATACCCCACTGATCCATCCGTGTAAATCATAACCAAAGCACCAGCCTGGTTCAATGGATTAAAGTGAAAACCGACATCATGTCTCATAGGGACGACCGTGATTCCCCTTTTCCTGTAGCGGCTCTCTTTATTAAATGCATCCACTTCCACTTTTCTTTCCGCGTACCTGGAATTACACACGACCTCCTCCCAACAACGACGCAGGGTACACTCCTCAACAGTCATACCGATAGTCGTTAAATCTCCACTAGGTTTTCTCAAGTGCATATCCCTAATCTCGACGGGGGATTTGCCCAATTTTTCTGCCACCGCATCTATAACACACTCCATGAAAAAGGCTGATTGTGGGCCGCCGTATCCCCGGAAAGCGGTATTGGACCCCAAATTTGTTTTGCATGCGTATCCTTTCAAGTCCCAACTAGGGATGGCGTATGCACCATCCATCATCATGAAAGCTTTTTCCATTACTACGGGGGAGGAGTCCCAGCACCACCCCCCATTTGAGAAAATGTTTGCCTGAACTCCTAAAATCTGTCCTGTTTTCCTTAGCACAACTTTGTAACGAAAGAGGAAGGGATGTCGACCTCCCGTCAAGGTCATGTCGTCGTACCGGTTCATTACCGTCTTAACTGATTTTCCGAGTGCAACAGCAGCCACCGCCGTGGGAAGAGCGGTAGTGATAGATCGAGTTTCCTTGCCTCCAAAAGCTCCCCCCATTCGTCGACAACGGACCCTCACACGATTTGCCGGGATACCTAGGGCCAGAGCTACATTTTTCTGTATAACATCTGGTCCTTGGCAAGACATTAAAACGTCAACTTCTTGATCCTCCTTGGGTGTCACATTACATGTTTGAGTTTCCATATAAAAATGCTCTTGACCTCCGATACGCACCTCTCCTTCTAAAGTTTCCTCGCCATTTTTTAACGCTTCCTCAAAATCCCCAAATCGTAAGGTTCTCACTGCCAAGTAACTTTCCTTTTCTATGGCTTGCTCAATGGTGACAATAGGTGGCAACTCTTCCACCTTTATGACCACTTGTTTACTGGCCTTTTCCGCTGTAAGCGGATCAGTCGCCACTAAAATTCCCACTGTTTGCCCTTGAGCGTGAACATAATCTGTTGCAAATATCTCTTCATCTTTGACAATAGGCCCTGTTATATTTCGCTCCGTCGGAAGATGTTTTGCACTGATAAAATCCACCACTCCAGGCATCGCTAAGGCGATAGAGGGATCTATCGATAAGATCTTCCCGTGTGCTACGGGACTTCCCACAAGAGCGCCGAATAGCTGGCCATGCAATGGAGTTTCATCATCTGTGTAGATAGCTTCCCCAGTGGCATGTTTCAAAGCAGAAAGATGGGTGACAGGTCGACCAATCAAATCGTCCACTTTCTGCGAGCCTGGCACAATTTGGTACAATTGTACACTGGAAGTTTCTCCCTTTGTCAGGGATGCAGCAGCAGGAAAATCTTTGAAGGAAACGGAGGAGAGCAAGGAGGAGATTTTCACTGATTGCCAGGCGGAAACGGCATGAAAGAATTTTGTGAGGAAGCTGTGATTACATACAAAAGGTATATTTTTTATTTTGTTTTTATTCTCCGTCGGAAGACTTGGGTAACAGTCTAACTACCTCTGAACTAAAACTTGGCGATAAGCCACCATTCCACCGGGTGCGTCCATTTCTAATTTCAATTCCTCGCATAATTCTTCTGACGCAGCTTCTATCGTTTCTTCACTCCATTTCCTACAAGAAAAAAAAACATGGGCAACTTGATAGTGCGGAACAACGGTAGCTTAGCAGTAAAGCTAACACCACATTAAAGTTACAGTAAAATTTACTTTGAAAGCAGGAACTGCGAAGTCCTCTGCGCTATCTTTGGCGTAGGGGCCATACCACCAAATACCAATATGGCGTCTTCAATTTGTAAACTCCTTGGGTTTATTACCACGCGCATGGCAGCATTAACGATGGCAATGTCATCCTCCCGACGACGAGCTTGTTTAAAAGCCCAGACGTATTCATTCTGGTGGCATAGTAACAAAAACGGGAGAGTGTCGAGTGCAAGAACAATTAGGATACGAAAGATGAAAGAAACCGTTCTATACCTCCGTCGTCATGGGGATTTCTATAGATTCCAACACTTCGTGTGGTTTTATAAGCGTTGTACGATACCGAGGAAAAAAGGAGGCATCCATCTGCACAGACCGCTTTCCATCTGAACGCAAACAAATTATACCCTTTCCTTTTACACCGTTTCATTTTTAGTATATTCTCGTTGAAGATTACAAAGAAAAATGGCATACCTTGCATTGAACAAAGATTCAGCTTTGCCTGACACGCCATGAGGATTGGGTTTAAATCTGATATCGGGCTGGCTGTTACAATATTTCCAGCTATTGTCTGAAAGTAAATTAAAACATTTTTTTAAAGAAAACATGTAACCTTTATGTTTTGTATGTCCTAAAAAAATTAAATCGCACAGCAGCATTCCTGATCTGTTGGCCGGCAAACCAATGAAGCATTTCTTGGACAGCCGCTCGTACAGTTCCATCATGGCGGACCCCAGTTTTCTTAGCAGAACCTAAAATTTGAAAAATCTACTATTGGTGGCGGACGTTGAGAAAGCTAACAGTTAACATGTAGGTACTTACAGTATTGTTTAAGCCGTGTCAACGTCACGGCACCACCCACACGAAGCACACCTTCATTAGTATCGTCAATTACAGTTAGCTCCTTAATATCAGACACATGAATCAACACAGGATATTTTTGCAACTTGAATCTTATTTCAATTCCTACAGTGAAACAATGAAAACAGACGCTGCATTAAGTGCAAATCGAACTCAAATGTTGGAAAGTGCCATGTCATGAAAGTGAAGCCGCGAATTCCACAATGTTACTACTTACCAATTTCCGTGTTTCCTCCCACGCATTTACCATACGGATACATTTCTTTTAGTCGCAGCAGCTCTTCCAATGTGGAAGGCTTAAACCAGGTTACGTCAGGACTGCTAAAACGGAGGGACTGTTTCAGGATCTTTTTGTCCAACTTTACAAAGAGTTAAACATAAATATTAAGTTCGCATCAAATTTTTACACATGCCAGTGGGAATGCTCTGAACTACCTGCAATTCCGGGGGGAAAATTATGTCCTGTTTCGGATCATACGGCTTAAATTGGCTTGCATCAACCAACGTGTCAGCTAACTGCGTGATCGTTTCAACTCCAACACCGCCGTAACCCCCGTTGCTGCTGGAACCTTGATCCATGCAGCACCCACCATTTTTTGATTTTCTCCCACAACAACCTCCGTTTCCATTACTGAGAACCCCTCCATTAGTAACGCCGACTGCAGAAGGTTTCTTGCATAGAGTTTTATAACCTTCCAATATTGGGCGGTAACCAGTACAGCGGCAAAGGCTATTTTTTGATATGCAGAGTAATGTCAAGGTCACACAGATTATGTACGACATGATATGATATACTACGAAAATTAAAATATTTTTCCTTACTTTCCCTGAAAAGCATCCTCCATTTCTTGTTCCGTTGGCTCGGGATTGTTTCGGAGAAGAGCGTACATTGACATGACAAAGCCGGGCGTGCAATATCCACATTGTGTCCCGTGGCTTTTCGCAATTCTTTCCTGTGTACAAAGAAGTGAGCAACCAGTATTCAATAAAACAGCAGTAATTGTCGGTAACCGATCATTTCGACTTTCTGTCAGCATAGAGACTGGAGGATCTTTCATTGCATACCTGTGCAGGATGCAGGCCTGTGCGAATAGAACCAATGCCTTCCACAGTAATAATGGCTGTGCCGTGAACAGAGCACAAAGGAGTGAGACAAGCATTGATGGCATTATTGCTACGGCAGAAAATTATATTAAAATCATGGGGAGACATGAGATATGATGATAAGTGGTCAATTAATTCGTTGGAGCAGCGTGAAAATGTGCTTACATAATTTTGCCACCTTCTTCATCATATTTTGATTGCAGGACTGTGCAAGCTCCACAGCCACCTTCACCACAAGCCTCCTTTGTTCCTGTCACTTGCACTGTGGTGGAACAAATAAAGTGTCTGATTTACCCCAGAATGATAAATGTTCCTTGTCACTTGATAATTTTTTTCAATTTAGTCTTTGAAAGTTTGTATATGTGCTCTCTTACGTATGTATCTCAAATAATACAGCAGTGTCCACTCTGGGTTGGGATGGGGCTCCACTATCTGTGATTAATTCATCAAAACTGATATAAGACAAAAGTATGTTTTTCTATTTTTCTTTAATTCGCACCTGTATTTACGTTTCTCCCCATCGTAATCGTAAAACAGGGTCACTTACCTTTTTCCCATTAACAAAAAACACCAATTGTGAAGTTGGAGCTTCCTCGCCACCATTTAAGGTCCGCTCAACCCCTCGGTTGTCTCCCATCCTTGAAGCCTTATTTCTTCACTTGTAATCCGTACAAAGTTGTGTGAACATTCACAAAAGATTGTTTCGTAGCAACCGAATTTACAAAGATATAAATTTATGCCGGAAATTTTTTAAATTTGAATTGTACATCTATAATCCCGATTCTCTTGAATGAACAGCTGAATCGACTGTGAAATTAACAAGATTTTTTATTATAGGATCCAAGAAGCCCCTATCGATAGAGTCGATATGAGGAGGGTGCATGCATGGCTGTTACCCGTGTGGTAGGTACAACGAATGAAGCAAAATATCTATTAATCTAACATGTATCATTCTTAATATTCATGAAAGTGCATGTGATAATGCTTATAACATCTTCCCCGTACCTAGACCTAGACACTCACACAACGTGCATCACACAATTTCTTCAATCAGCTCATGTGTATAATACTTTGCACACAAAATGTTACAAGATTGAATTAGAGACAGGTGGGTAAGCTTCCATTCTGCTAAAAAGAGGAGTGAAGTTCTTCTAGTGGTTGTCAGCAAGCAAGGCAAGTTTCTGACCAAGTTGAAATTGTATCCTCCATTGCTGGTGTACGTGTGAGTGATGCACGTGTAACTTAGTTACTTAAGGAATTTGGTTGTTGTCGCACACTTTGTAAAATACCATATTATCCAAACTTGCTCATTCTACTCCATTCATATACTTACAAGGAGTCTTGAAAACACAGAAAAGAAAAAATTGATTGCTTTTTACTAGTCTTAACGAATCTAATATGTGAGGCAATAGAAGACCTCTTCTAACAAGAGGCTTTCTCTGTTGCAAGTTGCAACCTTTCCTTCCACGTAACGTTACCTATATAGCGCGTTAGAGCATATATACGCACGCCCAGAGACTTGCATTATAACTAAAATCCTGCATACAGCTAGGTGGTACTGCTTGACTGGGGAATGTGTTAAGATTTTTTTTTACTATAATCATTGTTGTCGAACCCTTTTACGTAACAAATATTTTTCGGGTCTTCCCAGCACATGAAGTGTGTAGGGTGTATATATGTGTCTGCATTCTGAACAATAAAAAAACTTGTTATTATTATGTGCTTATATCATTTGTATTATTTGACCTTGACGGTTTATTATGCGGGTTTAGGAACACCACCACTCGTAGTTGTGTGACCAAAATGGCATTTATTGGACAAACATTAACCCGTATTATATTTTTCTTCGTAACACATGAACCAGTGCACGAGGTGCATTATCTTATCAAACAGTGGATTGATGTCAGTTAATCTTCGCGGAAACCTAACTGGGTTCCGCGTTCCGCCATACACTATATAAGTTAATACATGCATAAAGACGGCTAATTGTTCCAACCGGTGATGACCAAATTAGTCTGCATTTTGCTAGTTGATATAGTCACAAAACAGTAGAACCTGAGACTAATTCATATACTCACATTTTGAAACTCATTTTGTCACTATCAACATTTTTCGGTTTGGTCGAATAGTTAGTATATTTCGCATACAACATAGTTCTTGATTTTATTTTGTTCCAGCAATGCAATAGGAAACAAATGCATAAAGTGGTGTTTCATTGCATGTTACAAGGGGTCATATTGACGTTTGAACAAAAATGAAATTAAAAAAAAGTTTTTTTTCTTTGGGTTTACTAGATTACTACTACTACGTAAAAGTTAATGAGGTAGTATACGCTAGCTGGTTGTAATTATTGTTATTGATTATGAAATAAGTAAACATATAAGCCACAATAAAACAAGTAATTGGAAGTGGAAGCTCGTTTGGAAATTTTTGTTGTTACGCAACAGACTACTTTACAAGTTTTAAGGAGTGGACCGCTACAAGCTCGACCGCAAATTGGTTGAACTATTTGTCTTTTTGCTTACGTTATGACAACACATCTTCCTTCTTCCAATGAAAATGTTAAACGTGCCTAGTCTAATCGTTCGTTGATTTTCTGATTTTATAGCTTTATTTCTCGTTCTTTGAGACATAATGTATAATGTAAATATATGTATTATGAGAATGACCATTATGTGGGAAGGTCCAGTGCTGTGCATCGTTTCCTGCGTTATATAGATTCACTACTACGCGATTCCCTTACAAACTGATACGTGATACTCCTCTACTCATGTTGTTAAAATAATCCTGTTTCCTCCCATCTTTGCATTTTGTCGCAAAGGACTTAGTGGGTATACTTTACTTCCCTGGCATGTCACCACGGTTGCAGCACACATGTAAACGTATAACGTACTATATGGCTTCCAAGAGAAAATTTGAAAGATTTCTTAATGCATGAACTTGCACTCACTCCCTAAACATTAGTGAGCAATTTGATACATTGGAAAATATAAGGTAACCTATAACGATACATACATAGTGCTAGAACGGTAAATACGATGAGAATATATAAAACTACAGTATAAAATGTGTAGCTGTATTAGTAGAATATTGACTATACAATATTATGCAGCAATAGACAAATAAATAACTTTCTAAAGATTGCTTCAACTTGTATCAGGATCTGGAATTCGTACAAATGCAGATATTTTGTTACTATAGTATCCTTGAAAGATCAGGATAATTGATACAATAGATGGACACAAAACTGATAAACAGTCCATCTGAAGAAGGGAAATAAATGATCCTTAAAGTCGTACTCATATGAAATTAACAAGTCATTCCATTTATGAAATCAATGTGATTTATAATGCATTATTAATCATAATATGGTAACAAGCGGTATAAAATGCGATATTTTGTAGATCCTTTTATCGCAGTGTTACTCAACAAATAAAATTTTTCTATTGTACATATATACCATATCAATTGCCTAAATTTTCTTCGATATTCTTTAATATAAATTGATAATAACGAATTACACGAAAGCTGTACCTAAGGTAAGTTAGAATTGTAACAGAGGTTTGATGAGACAGTGAATTTGGAGCTTCGCTTCACATTTAGCATTCTTGACAAGTACAATTACACAAATGCAACATCTCATTATCATATTATAGTGTAGACTAAACAGCACATTGAGTAACTATTTCTGAAACCGGCGAGCCAAATTTCGACCATCGTCCAATTGTTTTCAAAATTAAGGCACATGTAGAGATTGATTAATGATTTCTAATGCGAAAAATGTTAGTTCCCAAAATAGCACCAGTCCGGCGGTAGGGACCGTTCCACCCTGGACCGTAAATACACGCTGGTGCTCGCATACGTGCTCCTAGAGACATGACACTAGGCACAAAAATCAAGCAAAAAATTAGGA
>JAHZNE010004280.1:0-11488 GCA_027744055.1 Callyntrura sp. NNG-2020
CACAAATTGACAAAAATCAGACTCTTTGCTGAGTTTAGTACAACTTAACTTTGTTAAATCAAGTAAAAAGGGGTAACTGTAAAATCTTTAAAAATGGGATTTTTTTTATCAGGTTGAGCATTAGAGTAGTGCGGTAAAGATAACGCTAAAAATGTGGGCGGATCAAGGATTGCTTGTCGAGTTTATAGCTTTTTGTAGGTTTTCAGGTGCTGCTGCTGCAGCTGCCATCCACGCCTTTTTTCTTTATGTTATACTACACAACGAATGATAAAATACGCAGAGAGAGAGAGAGAGAGAGATGAATAAAGACTGTAATTTATAAATTTTAGGCTGATGCTACTGTCAAAACTTGCAATCTTTCAACAGTACAAGTCAAAATGCATCTTTGTACAAAATGCACTATCTCTAATTCATTCATCATCGTTATGGCAACATCCCTAGACCGTAAACATTGCCAACGTCTGTGTGCACTCAGACTACTGTTTAATACGTACGTTATAATTTCCAGGGAACTGTCCGCCCTTTTATTTTTCTTAAATCAAAATCTTTTTGGCAGAAGCTCGTACTAGGGCATAATGTTCCTTCTTCTCCCACTGCCTGCTGACCCGAAAATAATGGGGTAATTACCAGTTTCTGCAATCAAAATTTTGAGCCTACCGACCATGGCACCTTTAGTCACTGAAGAACCCATGATACAAAAACAGCGGATGCAAATTTGAACAAGAAACATGGAATAAAGGACACCCCCAAAAGTGTTGTTGTTTTGTACGAAACCTTGTTCCCTTGAGAAATTATCTATAAAAATGAATAAATAATGCAAGTCGGTTTGTGTTTTGCACAAGAGGAGAAGGGTGACGAGAATCGCGAATAGCATGACACTAGCAACGGGTGATGTCAACAGGGAAGGAGGAGATCCCTGAGGTAGAGGTACTTAGTATTTTATTGTCAATGCAATGACGGTGGCATGGCATAAGCGTGCCCCACGACGACATTTCAAACAAGAAGTTCTTGAAAGTCATCGTTGCAATAAAAAATGAAAAAGTTAATTATTTGAACAATGTTGGCATATAGTGCACTGACCAGACAGATCAATATATTGCACAAGCAATTTATTACGCCTTAAATCTCCCAAGTTAATTTGTGCAGTGCCTACCAACGCTCCTGATACGTCGTCGTTCCATGTTGTAAGTAAATAAGCGGTTACCTAGGACAACTGATGTCGCTACGTGCTGATTAAATAAAACCATATAATTTCTTGAAGGCTAACGCTGACGAGGAGGAACACACACTACTGTCCCATGTTGTATGAGGAGCATTAACTCTTGTCAACACGGCTCTCCCTGATAGGTACTACGCAGGTAGCCTAATAATTGCGAATTTAATATACATTAACTCTTGTCAACACGGCTCTCCCTGATAGGTACTACGCAGGTAGCCTAATAATTGTGAATTTAATATAGGTAGACTCTCTTGGTGGTGGTGCACAATCGCATCATCATGCACCCTTTTTGCTGATGTTTCCTTAATCCTTATAATTGGCTGTACAAGGATCAATCTGTCAGTTCAGAGCAAATCCCAGCACGGTCGTTCATTTTGTCGCCACTTACATTCTCACAATTTTTTGTACTTTTTCTCCTGCGTGAATGGTATATACAAAGAAGTAAGTGGCACCTATGCACACGCACACGCACCCTAGAAAAACCATGAAACGAGAGGAGAAAATTGGCAGAAGGTGTGTGGCAAGCGTTATAAAAGCAATATCAGATTAATGCCTTTTCATATTGGATTTATTCTCTCTCCCCCATCTTAATTCTCAGCATCCTCCTCCTCCTTCGTCTTGACTCTCATCATGATCACCATCATCATCAACATGACCCAATTGGTTGTTGGCTGCTCAACTAGGACAGTTTGGTTTGAGCAGCCGCAACATACAGGCATAAAACACGATGCGCATATAGCAGAAGCACATGTATACAAGAGTAGTCATCTCCGTTTTTTACATTCCACCATGAGCATCATCATATCATCATATAGCCGCCGTCATCCTCATCATTTATTGTAATTTATTCATAGATAACAATGTTATTATCGTAACCATGGCAACAAAGGTGCCTTACATACATTATATTATTATTATTTAACAAGGATCACGACGACGGAGCAACGTAGAATGAAAAGATACAGAAAATGGATGGTTTAATGTTCACCCAGCATGCCAGAGCAGGACGATAGGGGAAGACCCATTGGAGACTTCACCACAAGACTTATCATCAGTCTATGATCAAGGTGCCAATTTATAGGTAATTTCCAAGGAGGTATAAATTATTCTACGTGGTTGAGGTACATAGCGCATAATGCAAACAAGATTACATGTACATAGGTAAGCCCTTTTGAAGCAGTTCGCTGATCAGGATAGAGGAGTAATGGTGCAACCCAAACAAAAATGGCAAATCAAGATCAAACGATGATTATGATGATGACCAAGTCATAAAAATCCGAGCACCTATCATCACGACGACAACACTTGGCTTTACATCTAGTTTTTTACGATCCTCCTTCCTCTCTCCTTTCTCTTTCCTCCCTTCTTCCTCCAAAAAAGCGCGACAAAAAAATAAAATACAAACGAAAGTGCAAGTTTATAGTTGGTAGAAAAAAATTAGCACAAGTGTCCATTTTTTTATTCCTATTTTCAGTTTCCATCCTGCTATACATCATTGCTGCATCCTTCATCATTACCATTTTTTATACTTGAGCAGTTTACATTATTTTAAATTCAAGTAGCAATAAAAAACAAGGATTTGTACTTGCAAAGCACACACACATCCACATGTCATGTCGTGTGGAATATGAAAGACAATAGATACCTGCGTGTTTCAGTGTGTGTGTGTATCTTGCTAGGGAACTAGTGTTCGGCACGCAACCAAAAAAGACAAGAAAAAATCATTAGGCATTTTATATTGCTTCTGAAATTACATTTTAGCAAAAATGCTACTACAATCATGTACTCTGCTTCTCGACTGACACTTTGTTAGGTGGATACTACTTTTTAACTACTAAAAATTGTAATACCTAATTAGTAGGAGCATCTCTCTTTCAGCCGCCATGCAACATACACACACACAACCGCGCGAAACCATGATGATGATGGGTGTACCTATACATAATGTCAGCACGCAAATTACAGTGCACAGAAACAACAAAACGACTGAGCTGTTTCTGAACAAGAAAAAGAAAACTATTATAAGCGCCACACTAGTTCTGCTGCTGCCACTTATTTTTTTCATATCTGTTTCTGGTTAGGGTGATAATGATAATGACAAGTAATACGGTTAAAAGATAGCTTGTTATAGGCATCATAATCGGTTGTTTTTATGGTGATAATAATATGGTAGTAGTACCTCTTTGTTTGCAAGAACGACAGGAACAAAAATGACGATGATGACGCATACTCAAATCACTGTCAGTGGTAGCGTTCTTCAATATCAAAATGTAGACAAAATTACTTGTAACTGCATCACTCTATATAACCCTTCATTTATTCGCTCCGTGTACGAAATGTTGTTCTTAATGCTAATTGTAACGTTATGCTTAGATTTTAATTTAAAAATAATGGGAATAGTCGAATAGTAATGTGTTGGTGTAAACAAGCTGGTCATCATTATTGCGTATTGGTATATATTAAGATCCGACTCTCGATGTCTTTATTAAAGTTTCCGATCATTTATACGACCCTTATTATACTCTAATTACTTCATTTAGGCCTCATAATTGTGTCATTATCTACGTGCATTTCCTTATCAGTAAATAAAGATCCGCGTTCATCATTCTTTAAGGGATGTAGTATTCCACGTGTAATTTTTTCCAACATATGCAAAAATTGTGATATCACATATGTTTCAATGAAACGTTGATTAAATGTTTATTGTTATTTGACAAATTCAGTCAAGTAATTTTCAATTGGTTCTCAGAGTCATTCATAATCTACCTCAATAGGAGTTGGGGCTAGTTTATAATGAATCTGTCTGTTGTCATTTTTGTTTTTGAGGAGAGAAAAAATGCCAGGCCCGTGATGAAAGATAGTAATATACGATTTTTTTGGGAGATGGACAACGATACAACAATGTGGACGATAATGAGGATAATTGTCCTACAGTTTATTTCGCCAAAGAGCAGATGACGGAATCACTTCCCTATTTTTTGTATATTGCCTTCGACAACGCAACAACACAAGGCACGTAAAACGGAACCGCTGCGCTGCTGCTGCAATAGAAAATTTCCCTTCATTTCTGAAATGCATCGTAACTGCATCTTGTTTTTTAACTGATACCTGATATGTAATATGTCAAGTGACATACACCTCGCGTCCGTCCTGTGTGGTAGTGGTGATATCAAATTGTTTGTACCAAAGTACCAAATAACCTTTTGTGGTGAGGGTACCATATAACCTTTGGTAGGGGATACAGTAAGCGATTGGTGAGACTGACAAACCAATGCAGTTTTTGATTGCATTAGCGCTAATTTTGCAAAATGCATATAAAAAAGTGATCCCATTTCTTGAGAAACAAAGTTATATAAACAAATATTTGTGACGATTACAAAAGTGTACGTGCCAGCTGTCATCAAGAAATGGGACTGACACACGAGAGGTTTAGGAATATACAATTTCAGTGTTGCGGTTGAGTAGGTACGAATTCGGCGATTGAGTCGGTAGGCGCTGCTGATTTGCCAATCGAAAACAAAAAATCTGCAATGAGTGCAACGGGGACTTAGACATCATCATTGAAACTTTTGTGAGTAGTCAACTAGTTCACCTGTCAATGCTACAAAGTGGATTAGATACTAACGAAAATTTGGATGATTATCACAATGATTGATGCCTGTTTTGAAATAACGTTTCATGGAGCACACATTTTTGGCAACAATTTGGCACAAAAACTACTTTTTCAGTGGTGGTGATGATGGCGATGACGATAAAATGATAAGTTTACTTTTTATATTATTTTTTTACTCTCTGCCTGTCGGTGAAGGAGCCCTCTTGTCAGCCCAGATCAGCATAACTCACACACGTACAACTGCAGAAAGAATTTCGTGTAGTCATATTCGTGTAATATGCGAATATAAGATACACAGTGGAGCAGTGTCGTGTCCTAAAAAATCACTAAAGCAGCAAAGCAGACAAAAGAGGTTTTCATGTACGATGCGTAACATAACAACCATAAGGACACATTGTAGCGAAAAGAATTACACACAGTTTATAAATGTATGGATTTTGGTGGTGGCGTGCATATCTCTGTTTGTAGTAAGTCATAAATGCATTTTGTGGATATTCTGTCAAGGAACACGAAACGGAGGAGAAAAATGCAAGACTGCTGCTGTACACCTCCATCGACTCGCGATTATCCTTCGTATCGTATCGCCTTTATTATAACAATGATCAATCTCACTTTTTCTCTCAATGAATTTATGAAACAATGATACAAAATTGATGGCACGTCCAAATTATCCCTACCAGTCAACAGCTCTGCAGCAGAAGAAGAAAAAAAATCGTGAAAATATTCGGCACTGATCATATTGTACACACCTATGAGATATAAATACAAATAATGCGGTTGTGCAGGAAAAAAATGGTGACAGCCAAAGAAAAGCGACATATAATCTTTGAGTGAAGGCAGACAGAATTGTCGATGAAATTTATCAGTATTGCAGAAACCAATTTGGGTTTCTTTGGGTGTTCCATGTCAACGCTCGAGCGCACATATATATTTCATCACAAGATACTATCCAGCAGGTCGGATTGCACTACATATTTCAAAACTTGGCAATCTTGACCATTTTCAAAAAAGCGAGTAACAACTGCCCCTCTCATGGGATGCTGCAGGTGCAGCTGCGGTGTTGATGGTGATGGGGACAACGACGGCTGGGATTATGTAAGGAAGCCAATTTTGATTAAAGAGTCTATTTACACAAGATGAGAAACAGGGGGAGCGATTGACGTGGAGATTTGGTATTTGCACAAACCAAGAGAGTAATCAACACCCTGCACCACATCTTGACATCTGGCTATGACGCGATGACATTTCTTGGTGACTTCCTTATTGACTCAGATTCCATATCTCAAATCACATCAAGTTATATTATGCGCAAAAGATGCAAAAAAAGATTCCCAAAAGATAACAAGTTGATATGCACAAGTAGACTTTTCTCGAACTCTTTTTTTTACTTTTTGTTGTTTATATTGCCACGTTTCTCGCTTCTTACTGTAGTTACCATTGTCCCAGTCGAGGAGACGAAGTGCTACTATACTAATGTGTGTATGATAATCATAATCATAATCACCATCGTCGTCATCGTTATCTTCACGTCTTGATTAAACTCGATAAAAAATTTGTATATGTACGTTAGCGTATATATTAAAATCATGATTTTTTCAGCCGCGTGCAACCTTCTTATGACTGCGGATGATGATAACGCAAAGAAGGGTTGGTACTTGTCCGTACATGTATTACACAAGGTGTCTCGTTGTAGTAGCACTGGCGTGTCTTTAGTGACTAGTTGGTATTGCTAACGTATTAATATAACGATAATTAGTTGAATTAGGCGATTGTTGCTGATTTGGGATGAGGGTGATGCTGATGATGTGTGGTGTGGTCGAAGCAATCTGGCTCTGGTGTGGCTTGGTGGCAATTTGGCAATAAATCAGGTATTCTCAGTTATTTTAGAAGAGATGTTTTACAGTAGGTAGGCATGTTTACTATTCTCTGCCCTTACCAAGCAGGAGTTTTATACACGCAACAGCCAAGATGATGGAATATCAGAACATGAAAGTGTATAAATTAAATGCAAAAGAGCATCGTCGTTGGGGTGAGGCTCCCAAATCTGTCGTCAATCAGAGCAAATTGTTGTAAATGGAAAATGACTTGATAAGGACTTCTTGTGCAAAAAAATCGTTATCATCGTCGTCGTCGTCACCGCCACTTTTATATAGCAGAAGCAGGTAGTTTGAGCAAACTTTATAGCGGAATTTATATAACGATCTAGCTTCGAGTGGTCGTTGTTTATTAATACCAATGCGTACCCACAGCACGCACAGCTTCTGCTACGTTTGCTTATGGTAATATATTATGGAGATCAGTGCTGACGGTTGGTGGTGGTGTAAGCCCCAGTCCATTGTGTAAAAAGTGTCATTTTCAGAGAGTTTCAGGTCTCTTTGTCAGAAGATCAAGCCCACCAGATGAAGATGACGAAGGAGGAGGACCGTGTTGCTAGGAGGATGACAGCAAGTGACGACCAAGTTGTTACTGGGGTGGCTGATGATGTTGTTGTTGTTGTGTTGTTGCAAGGGACAAAACGTTGAGATATTTTTTAACGACAACGACAGCGCGATCGTGTTTGGCAATACCGTGGTGACTGACTTGACTAGACTACAACTGCCACTACTTGTTTTTTGAGTAGGCAGATTGCAGGATTATCATCATCATTATTGCTTCAAACTTGAAAAAAATTCTGCTCTGGTGCTCCTGGTGCATTTAAAAAAAATGTAGTTCACATTTTATACACATGAAATGTATTAACATTTTTGGGCGATTATTGCACACATGTATGCATGCAACAACAGGGAACACCACCCAGCTGGCGGTGGTGTGGGGAGAAGGACGATGGTGGTAAATAATGTGCAAATATTGAATTGAATGCAATTACTTGCACTATCTTAAAAACAGTAGAGACGATTATAATGGTAACTAACTATACGTATATGCAACGCCAATTACGCTTACCTATTATGGTAGCATAAGCATTTTTTTGTACGTGCACGCAAATATATTCCTACTCACAACACTCAAGTTTCAGGATGTTTCTTCATCCAGCTGAAAACACAGCCGTTTAGATTGCAAACCGCCACCAAAAATTATTACTTTATTGTAAATTGTAAGTTGTTATTGCGCTGCGGCTGCTCCTGCTCCTGCATTCATTCAAGCACTGCTGCTATCACCATAAAACAATGCAGGCACGTACATGTATTATCTTACAACTACAGAAATTCTTACTTTGTTATTTATTTAGTCATTTGGTGCAGTTTTGAGAAATGACGCTAATATTGTGACGATGACGACGTCGTCGACAAGGCAAGTTGACTGAAATTGAAATTATTGCGCCTTTTGACACTTTTATTTATTACATTTTATTGTTTCAGTTGGCAACGGTCCATCCTCAGGGGAAAAAATTTAAAGTGCCTGATAAACGTAGTAGGTAGGTATTACTAATTTGGTGGACTATAGTCGCGCACTCATCTGGCAACACGACAAGACCTGTAAATGATGTGTGTAGATTGTCCATCATCATCAGCATTAATAATAAATAAAAAAGTGCCTTCCAATTCACATCACAATCATAGTAACGATTTAAAGTGATCTGTTGCGTTCTCCTAATTTTCAAACCATTTTGTGCTGTAATAATCATCTCAACATGCTCAGCATGCAAGGCACAATTATACACAGCTTTATCAATTCATAGAATTCGTTTTTTACATTCCTCCATTAAAAAAGTGCATTCATGCAAAGCTATCGTGTTTGCATACGTATTTTAACCCTGTCGACTTTACAGCTAAACGACGACGATATAGGAAAAATGCATGTATTCAATGCAGGAAGACTTGAGCTCCATCAAGCGCAGAATTACAATTTTTGATCAAATGTTCGTGTGTGTATCACTTAACGTGTATCGTGATTGTCTTTCGATAAATTCAATGATAATTTTTGCATTTAAAATTGCTAATACTCTTTGTTGTACCCTTGCTTATACAGGCAACATTTTTTCTGCAAATAAAGTGATGGTGGTGATTCAGCGAAAAAAAATTATAAAATATATTGGACAGAGAAAAAAACAGCAACGATAAAAATATTACAGAGATTGATGAGATTACAATCTGATTTTTGCACGGCTGTGTGTATATATATACATACACACAATGTTGCAGAGATAAAAATAAATAAATTGGAAACATGAAAAAATCAATAATTAAAATGCGTATAAATTATTTTGGCTTTTCTATTTAGATTTTCATTACTTGCTAAATTTACGTCGTTACGAGAACAAAGTACAGCTATAAATTTACAGTTGTTGCCAACGACGCTACCTACGTCGCAGCACGCCTTGAAGCAAACATAAAATAAACTTTTTAGAATCAGCACATGCGTGGTAAATGGACTTTTCTTAATGAATTGAGTTTTAAAACATTTTTTATTGATTTTCCACGCTACAAGAAATATATGCTGCGCAATTCTTTTTTAAATTTGAATAAGATGCTCGTGAAAGCCTAAGCTATGTTGATTGGGTTGTCATGACAGCCCTCTTTATTAATTTATGGCATTGTTAAAGTTAATTTTAATAGTCAAACAAGCACAATAAATAAATAGGTAAACAGGCGCACACGAGAGAGAGAGAGAAAGAAGAAACATGAACATGTGTACGATCACAAGTACAATTGTAAAGAGATGTATGTATGAGAAGCTATATTGAAAAATAATCTAGTTTTCAACCTTTTTTCATTGTTTTCGCCTCAATTTTGCTTGCAAACTAGGTAGCATTTATACTTTTGGAATTTCCGGTTTCCACGCAACAACAACGTGTTTCTTGCTACTGGTTGCTAGTGTATATAGGTAATTGTGTGTAACAGACAACAGTCTGTGTGTGACGATGATGCGCCCACTAATTTCATTGTTTTTTTTTGCAAAACACGTTATATGGCTGCAATCCCTTTTCTACTAGTATTTAGCTAATACAGCACCGTTTCTATAATACGCTATTATGAGGTATTCGGTTGATTGCTAAAGTTCAGTGACTATACATACATAGAAGATAGGATTAGTCGTGCGTCTACTGTTGTATACGATTACTTCCTTTCTTACGTCACTCATTAGTTTTATTGTTTTTATGCTTTTTGAGTCGTTTCAGTACACGATATGCTGCTGTTGCTTTCTGCTGCATTTCGGTGTTGTGTCTGACTTTTGTTGTTGTTGTCTTATATGCAATAAATAGTCGGACTATCATAATATTCTTTGTAAACTGAACCTATGACCTTTGCTTTGAAACTGACATAAAAATTAGTTTTACCCTGCTGTGCAACTAACAAATAAATCCGTTTGGCATTTACCATTAGAACAGCGTAAAACAAAAGAAGACAAAAGACCGTGGTCGATAATGTCGGGACTCTATTGTCGTTTCTGGTTAGACATCCACCGAACGTGGCTGCCCCCCGTGCCAAAAGGATTTATGCCTCAAAGGAACAAAACTTGCCATTATATTGATTTAAAGGTTATTTTTCTTACTCGATCTTGGCGCATATGAAAGTATATTTGCACGAGTATTTACATACGAGTCTCCGTTTGTCAGTTATTATTTCTTATTAGTCATTATATTTATTTACATAGCGTCGTTGTGTAAATATTTCATATCGTCATTATTTCATTCCGCATAAATTCTGTTTACTTTAGAGAATCAGCAGTCAAATTTTATTTGGTTGAACAGAAAAAAAATATTCTGAGAAAAAATCTGTAGCCTTCCACTTGAGTAGTGACACAAGCCATATCAAGTGCTACTGCTGTGGGCGTGAGTGCTGCTGCTTTGGTAATCAACAGGAGGAATGCAGCCAGCAGCTTTACTTTTTACGGAGCAGTATGTCTCCTATACTGCTCTGTCACTTGTAAGTCAGACAAGAGGCGAGAACTTCTCCTCGCTCTTGTCTGCTTAATGTAAATGCACGTACATGTACATTTACTTGCAACGGGAATGCTGAACGAAAACATAGTGTCAGTAGGGTGCTTTGCCGTATTCACAGAGAGTCTGTGTGTGGTAAAAAGTAAACACACCGCTCGCATTGGGAGTCATTATGGTAATGGTGGTGATGATAATGATGACGATGTGATGAGGAAGGTTCTTTTTTGTACATTTTTTGGCTAAAATTGGTATTAAAATAAAAGGAAGGACACCACCACCGCAACTTTGGCCAATTGCTCGGTTGAATGCCCAATGGCACCTCAGCACAAACAGACACACACACAAACGCGTTAATAGATAATAGGTACCCAGTCTTATTTTTAATAGTAATGGTCTTCTAATTTTTTGGCACTCTTTGCCATTACCACAACAACAACACACTCTGCTCTGTGAGGAATTACACACTCATCCGTGGTGCTATAGTAGACATAGGTACTCCTACAGCCCCTCTTTTAATGCGCGTGCGTAACAATCCGTGTGGCAGAGCTCAGGTAAACGATAGCACATTCGAACAAAACAAGCATTTACTTCCGGTCGGAAGGAAAAAAAATTAATGTGCTTTTAATACCAGCACAACCTATGCCACCACATCACTTCCCCCACGACTGGCACAAATATGCACTTGTCCGTACGCGCGAGCGCAGAGACTCATATTTTTGCTCTATTTCCTTTAGTTAAGGTAGGTTCATGTTTTCTAATTTTTAATACTTCTTAT